>CM021104.1:127537060-127665012 GCA_007115665.2 Sequoiadendron giganteum
TGCTATCCCCCAAATATCTCCTAGATTGTTGTCCCCAAAATACTGTGGAACGTGGCAATTTACCCATCTTATATTGGAGGCTGGTTGAAGCATTCACCAGAACTATTCTATTTTCGGTATTCCTTAATTTGAATTTTCTTGGTCCTTAGTCTCTGTATTTTTCATGGCTATTCTATTTTCGGTATTCCTTTATTGGAATTTTCTTGGTCCTTAGTCTCTGTATTTTTTCATGGTTATTTAGTTGAAGCTTCCAATGATGTTTCTGTCAGGAGTAAGCGGTCCCTGTAAATGAGATTGATGTAGATTGGCATCTTTCTGTTGTGTTTCATTGAGAAAAATACTTGTTCTGTTTTTTGAGGATTGTGGTCCGTTGAGTATTCTTGTAACAACTGCTCATATTAACTTAATAAAATATGAAATTAGTGGATAATTAAACATAAGAGTTACTCAGAATTAAAGAGTCAAACACCTAGACCAAAATTTTTCAACTATAGAATTGATTCTATGATCATCACCATTAGTGTAAAATCCATTTACAATATTCTGGCATGAACTATAAGACTCAAATTATTTATATTACAGATACAGGTTTACACATTTCGAAACCAGATTGTCAACATAAGCAATAGATCTAATTTAACAGTCAAACTCTTATATAACAAATACAGAGCTCTAGTTTTGTAATAATAGGTATAAGAAAATAAGATAGAGTATCTACTCTTCTCAATCAGTAGGTCATAAATAATACATCAACACTTGCATTACTAAACCTCTTCTGTTTCCTTTCTCTGTAACTTGAAGTGGGAGAGAGAGAGAGCATCATTGAGGTGATATCTGTTGATGTGTTTTTTATGCACTTTTCAACACAGGTAATGCATAGGTGCATCACCTGTCTTGAATGACAATCTTCTACAATCAAATTGCAGAACATTATCCCAAGGTCTCTAATGTTAGGTTTTGACAGTGCTTGGAATATTTCAATTGTTTGATGTGATTTGTTGGAATCACAAGGCGGTCTTACGGATGAGTTACAAAGTGTGGGAAGTTGGGTTTGCAAATGGAGTTCTTAGGATGTAAAAATTGTTGCTCAGCTGCTGCAAGTTCAAAACAACAGTCTAGAACTCATAATTCAACTTCAGATTTGGCTTTACAATGTGCAATGAACCTTAGCTTAGGTTACTTATTAAAAAAAAGGAAAAAGGGCAGGGAAGAGAGGAAGTTCCTAGACCTGAAGCTATGAATGAACAGTAATCATGGAGGTTGCTATAGTAGACAAACTTCTTAAACTGGGTTTTGGTTGGCCAAGAGGAACCTACAGTTACACAAAACCAGTGCAATCTTCTAAGGACTACAGATTTTCAGATTGCATACACACATCATGAACATGCAATTGAACTAAGTTGCAGCAATAAAGTAAAGAAGCTTAGACTAGCTTTACAAAGTGATTCATCATCAACAAACCACAAAAATCATGAACTGAAAATTCATCAAATATTGTAACAACAAACACCATCATCACTTCCATTCAAGAAACTAACAACTAAACTAACAAGGAAGTAGAACCATGCATGTATAATGTAACAAACTCGAGAAACACTCATAAATCATGCAATGTAGCTCTCTATTGCTGCAGAATGCTTTTTGCACTAGCTCTCCAACCATTTACAAATGAAGGGGAGACCTCTATTTATAGTTTTCCAAAGCCCAAATGAATGGCTAGGATTGAATTACATTGTGTGGCTTAGATTTGACTGCACTAGGGTTTCACCTACCCCACAATATTCAGCAATTTAAAATACATCTTTTGTCTTTTCCTTGTTTTGTCTTGTAGTGGCCAGTCACTATAGCAATTTTGTCTTCTCGTTGATTGCCCTTTTGCTGTAGCTGAAATTGTCAAAGGCTGCCCTCTTGTTGGTGCATCTGTAGTATCCTTCAACCATCAAGTACACCTTGTTTGCAGATTTGCATCGTTGTTAAATGGATTAGATGATCTGATGAGACAGCTCCTGACGGATCTTGATCATTTGTTTGGAGGGAGGAAACAGCTGCTCCCTCCCACCACCTTCAAGGCCACCCTTTATAGATTTGTCATTGACTCCCTTGACATAGGCCTGCTTCTAATGCCAACTTTGTTGATGGGTGCTAGGGGAAGAGGCGAGCATAAATGAGTGGTGAAAGGAGCAATGTGCCTTTTCCTTTTTCAGGTTTCTCAATAGGCCTCCTCGACGGACCCGCGGTAGGTTTCTTGAATCCTGCATACATGAAGTGTTGTAAGTGCTTTCATACACAAATCAAGGCAAACATTAGTCAAATCCCGCAAAATCCTTGTTAGATCCATGCATGCATCATGAAAAGATCATAATATTCATATTTGGAGCTCATTTGGACCACAAGCATAAATGTGGGCTTAGGGGTGCAGGTGCCATAGGGTGGAAGGACGGCGGACGAAAGGCAAATGGCGGATGGAAGGCAGACGGCAGACGGCGGATGACAGATGGAAGGTGGATGGCAGATGAAAGGCAAACGACGGACGAAAGGCGGGCGACGAACGGTAGACGGAAGGCGAACGATGGATGGCAGACGAAAGATGGATGGACAAGGAAGTTCTCAAACGGCCACAGAGGGACGACGACCGGACAAGGAAGCTCCCAAACGACGACGACCCGACAAGGAAGTTCCCAAACGACCATGGAGGGATGGCGACCCTACAAGGAAGTTCCTGAACGGCCATGGAGGGACAACGACCCGACAAGGAAGTTTCTGAATTTCACAAAACTTAGCAAATTTGAGATTTTTCAATTTTAGTGCATGGGAAAAGGGGTAGAAAGAGTGCCAAGCCATACTTCCTTAAGATTTGACTCATTTTGAAAAATGCAAAAATTTGGAAGGGGGAAGCCGGAGGGTCGCCGCCCTTTTGAAACGACAATGAGCACACGGTGGCCTGACATGAAAGTTTTGATGGCGATGGAGGGACGGCAGCCCGACAAGGAAGTTCTAATGGCGGCGGAGGGACGACGACCTGACAGGGAATTTCTGCAATGTCTAAACACATGGAAAATTTGATCCAAACCCCTTTAGGCATGTGAAGTCACTCACTTTATGGGCCCTAGATGATGAAAACTTGAAGTTTGCACCCATTTCGGAAATGCGGAGATTCAGAAGGGGGAAGCCGGAGGGTCGCTGCCCTTTTGAAACGACAATGAGCACATGGTAGCTCGACATGGAAGTTCTAACGATGACGAAGGGATGGTGATCCTACAAGGAAGTTCCGACAGTGACGAAGGGATGGCGACCCGACATGAAAGTTCCGACCGTGACGGAGGGACGGCGACCCGACATGAAATTTCCGTAACTTCCCAAAACTTAACGAAACCTTGGCAGTTCACTTAGGCATCACAAAAACATCCCAAATCCATAGGCAACTTGTCCCCAAAGTCAAAAAATGAAGGAAAAAGCGAATCAAGCGAGTAGGGACCAAGTCATCAGGAACAAGGCAAAAGGTGAAAAAGGAAGGGGGGGACTTTGCTTCTCCCCAGATTTGAATGCCCCAAGTAAAATGAGGGGGCGGGAGAAACGTTTATAGGCCAATTTCCATTAATGGCATGCATTGATTTCTTTGTATGGTAGACCCAGGTTAGGTGAGATGTGGAATCTCTCGCTTGTTTGGATGCTTGGTCAAGGCCCGAACGAAGAAACTAAGTGTGGAGCCCGCCACGCGAGCAGAAGTTGGGTGTCAGTCACCACTCAACGACGAAACATGAGCGGCAACCCGAATGAGGTGACTTGCAGTTGCGGGTCTGCGAGGCTTGGAGGATGCCAGGGCAACGGACGAAGGGAAACCTGCAGGGGCATTTCCACGAAAGCAAAAGACTTAGCGAAAATCATGTAGGTGAATTTGGTCAAGGGAATTTGATTGTTTGAAAGCACATGACCAATTTGGGCTTGGAAAAAGGGGCACACAAAATGAGACGAGAACAAAGCAGCTCGTCGGGAGCGAAAAGAGGGGGTCCCTGCCTTCGGTGGGGCGTGTGTGCAAAACATGCACAACAATATCCACACTACCATGAAGCATTACCCTCCCTGTGCTACTCTATTGGAGAAGCTCGACCCATCGCAAAAGATCTAGCAGTATGTGGCCAACATACATGATTGAATCCAATTCACTAAGTGAGTCATTGACAATTAACAACTTATATGCTCATGCAACACATATCTAGTACACCTGTCCATTGTTAAACATATCATTGAAGAGGACATAAATCCACCAAGGCAATGTACTTATGCATGAAAAACGATGACATTCAATGTTTACAATATATAATATCTCAATCATCGCACAATGATGCCTTGATAAGATGGGTAAACAGTAACCAAAAGACAAAGCCCATACTAGCATTAGTTCAATAATATAATTTCAAGGTAATGGCATTTATTGCATACTATGCCAAGTAGGCTGCTCCATATCCCACATGTTCCCTAAATCCACTCACTACTAGATGATTTAGGAACCAATGGTCTTACTTCCTCATCCTTGAATTGCATACTTATGCCATATAAGTCAATTCACAACTTTCAATCTGCAGTTTGCAGCAGACAGGACAGTGTTTAAATGGTCATATTTTTAACTTGGCTAATAAAAATCCAATATGTTCTGGAAAGGGGAAAATGCAAAGAACAAAACCTAGAAATATTTTTGCAAGAAACTCAATAAAGTGGGAGCAGTTTTCTCTACAAGTCACCTCACTAGTTCTACCCAGAATAATTGCTCAACAGGATCACCTTAATTTCTTTGTAAACTAAGCAAAGAATTTACAGAATTTGTCCTCCAAGCCTGGGAAATAAAACTTAATACATTACCAGAAGTACTTGATGGCTCAAGAGAACATCCATTTGTTTTAATGCAAACCAATTTTAAAATATGAAAAACACCAGTTGGCAGAAGCAATATTCAGCACACTAAACTTATATTATTGCTTTTTCCATTTTTTTGTCGCCTGTTGCAATTGTTTCACATTTCTATTTTATGATCATTTACTGTTGAATTATTCTTTTTACCACAAAAAGTGTTCAAGTTAAATCTCAACAACATTTATGAACATTTATATTTTAGCCAATCGTCACAAATATTTCATTCTAAGTTTGACAAAATTAGGTTGTGGGACACCTGATCATTTAAATAAGATAAGTCATATGTAATTATTGACAATGCTAGGAAAGTGCATTCAGTTGCACTTTATGGGCTCTTACTAGACATAGATTATACCCACATGTAACTGAAAATATGAAAGTCATGTAAGGACAGAGGCATTGGTAGACCTGATCTTCCATGTAAAAAAGAAAATTTGAGAATTCAAGCATATAGACTACAAACGGGGAATTATAACATATCAAACAGGAGATCTTTCCACAGAGAACGAACTTCAGGTCTGGTTTCCATGTCCATGTTAAACTTGATCAATCTCTATGATTATTTAAAGTTTTTCATTCTAAGTTTGATAACCTTGGATTGTACAGTACATAACCACCTCAGGAATGAAGAATCACACATAACCACTCATAACATTGTGATATTGCATGTTATGAGCTTGTTTGACACTAATTACACCTCTAGCAGTGTTCATTGACATCCATATCAATTTTTAATATGTAATAAATGTGAATGCTTTAAATTGGTACTGGAAATTGTTTGATACTAAAGGGTTGCTGGTCGGCAAGGAAGAAATTATAGAAGACCCAAATAGTTAAGCACAATTCTTAGTTGATTCATAGAAGCTTGGGACAACAGCAATCTGGCAAAACCTCAATCTAGTTGAGAATACTTTGATTGCATCCCACAGTATAATTATGCTGCTCTCAACAATCTTTTCAGGCATAAGAGCAAGAAGATCCATGGTGAAAAGAAAATATAAGTTTAAAAGCAAGTTGTGACAGCAAGATGTTTTGCTGTTTAAACAACCAAGCTTTATATGAATGGAAAATATAACAGAAAATGCATTTTGATCCAAGCTCTATATGAAATAACAAGGAAAAATCGCTTCTTTTATGCCACAATTGTCTTCATTCTCATATGATTTCATTTATGTGGTTTTCACAGTTTAAAAGGAATAGTGCTAGCCACAATCTTTTGTTTTCTCTTGGTAGGAAAGAAGTAAATAATATGGAAAATGAAGAGTTCTTACAGTTGAAGACTTCAATCATTGGAGTAATTCTTTGCCAGTTGGACTAACACCAACAACAATTTTTTTTAAAGTTTTCCATTCGATATCATATGAGCTGTATAAAACAGCAGCTAATTTCCAGTCACCCTCAACAATCAGCTGTGTGGAAGTTGTAAGCTCTTCCCCCCTCCTCTCTGCTGTCCTCCCTCCTCAAATCCTCCTTTTTTTCTTTTTTAAAAGGTCCTTTGCCTATTTTAGGCAAATGCAATTGCCAAGCATAACCCAGATTCCTCCCTTCGCTAGCATCCAACCACAATGAATATGCATGAAAATTGTGGAAGCATCTACCAAGCAAGGCATCAGACAAATTCACTGCCAGAAAATTCACACTGTGGGAAAATTCACCGCCATGACAAATTCACCACCAGTAATTCACTGCCGCGGGAAAATTAATCGCATTAATTTTCTGCAGTGGTGAAATTTCCTTGAGGTGAATTTGTCATTGCAGTGAATTTTCCCGCGGTGAATTGTTGGCAGTGAATTTTCTTGCGGTGAGTTGCTGGCGGTGAATTTTCCTAGAGCCACCAAGCACGTTGAGGGGGAGGAAATAAAATAAGTTTAAAGTTACTTTGTGTTTTATTTTATCCCTTCTTAAATGATCTTTAGTCTTTTCAAAATAATTTGTCTTGCTCTCCTCCCCTTCTAAAAATAAATTAAAAGTACTATCATACGCTATTAAAATATAATTTATTAATAATAATATTATTATTTTTATCTCTTTACTATAATAATATTTAGTATTATGATATTAAATATAATATTATTTATTTAATTTTAATATTATTTCCTTGTAATATTAAATAAAAAGCAAAAATGCCAATTCCTAGATAGTTTGGAGTCATTTTTGGCGAATGCTGGAATACAAATATGTATCAACAAGCAACACATTCTTGTTCAAGTTTGGCTCATAACCCAATGTTAACATGGGCTTTCCAAATTATTTAATTAGTATAGATTTCGTCCTTATGCAACTATGTACAGGTAAAGAACACATATACACTAATCTTATGCAATCTAGCTAAATGAATCTAAGTGCGTGTGTGTGATTCCATCATGACAAGTTACCACCATCGGCTAAAACCTTTTTCCTTGATGATACTCTCTCTCTGACCTGAGAGAGTATTATTAGTTCCTGTGAGACTAACATAATAAGTCATTACCATCATAATCATTCTTAATTACCCTTCAAGTAGTAATTAATGTAACCAAATTGTCTTTCCTAATTGCTCGTTATTAAACGATTAATACAGTAACTCAGTGATTAAGCTGGGCTAATTAAACGGTATGTGACAAGTTTGCTTTGCAAAATACCTTTTTAAAATTGTCTCTGGTTTTGAAGAATGCATCATTTCTAAAATGTAGATGTGCGGTGGGAAGGGAATCTTTGCAAAACACTGGAGGGGTTGATGAGGCAGGTATTCAAATAGGAAATTTGGTCATGCCTAGTTGTGTTAGTGTGATTGGTTTAGGGAAAGCTCTAGTGAGTTCAACTAAGTTAGACATTGACACAATTGCATTCAATACGGTGGATCCATAAATCACCCAGGCAACAGATCAAATTTTTGTTAGTGAATATGATGGTGATCTTGATTGCCCATCAAAGGGATTTTGTTCCATCCCTGAGGCAGTTGAAACTATTAGACAACGGAAGGTCAGTTTCCCGACCCTCACTATGCAAGGCTTTATATTCTGAACCCTAACATGGACTTGTGCCTATTGATATTTTTCTTCTGCAAGTTTAAGAAAACTATTATTACACTTATGTCCACAGGTAGTTTTTAATAGTATAATTTGATTATTGGATTGGTCATAATATCAGCTCTTCTATGTATCTGATGATTAAATTATCTTGATTTTTAGAAGACGTTGAGAGTCTAGTGAGTGAAAGTTTGCAATCTTTGTATCTTCAGTTTAGATCTCAGTTACATACCTACAATGTTCTTCGTATAGATAAGGAAAAACTTCTATCTGAAAGGAGATTGCACCTACATGAACCGAAATTGGGATCCTACTAATTTTGTTTAATCCAACTTCAGATTGTATGGCCACTTTCAAGATTGTTATAACTGATGATTTCATCTTGATACATGCTTCTGCAGCTTGTTATTGCAGTGGATGATGGAGTTAGGGAGAAGGAAGGGGATCTTATTATGGCAGCATTCTCAGTAAGCCCTCAGGCATTCTCCTTCATTGTGAAGCATGGAACTGGAATTGTTTGTGTTGGAACAGAGGAAGAAGATCTAAGCAGGATTGGACTATCCTTAATGGTGCCCAACAAAGAAAATGACGAGAAACTTCTAACTGCATTTACATTAACTGTGGTATGTAGTGTAATTGCTTTCATCTCTTTGCTATAAAAATTGCTCTTTCCTTGATTTTCTTTCTTTCCATGCAAATTTGAAGGATTACTAATGTAATCCTTACCTGATGAATATCAGGATGCAAAGTAGGCACATCCACAGGTGTATCAGCAGCAGATAGGGTAAATACAATTCTGGCACTTGCGTTTCTTGGTTTTAAACCTGGTGATTTTAGGAGGTCTGGTCATATATTCCCTTTAAAATACAGAGAAGGTGGAGTACTAAAGAGAGCTGGTCATACTGAAGCTTCTGTGGATCTTGCAATACTAGCGGAATTGTGTCCTGCTGCAGTGCTTTGTGAAATAGTTGACAATGATGGTTCAATGGCACACTTACCAAGATTACAACAGTTTGCCAAGGAGCATCATGTGCCCCTCATAACTATTGTAGATCTTGTTAGGTACCAATTCTCCTCTCTGCTTGTTTTCTTTAGTGACAATGATTACTGATTCTCTTGTTAGCAAGTTTTGATTTACAGCCTAGATTTTGTTATAGGTGGATTTCCTGCCAACAAGTCTCAATTTATAATATTACTTTTTTTCAGCAGCATTGTTGCTAAAGAGAGGGTGATCAAATCTTAACTATTAAACTCCATCTATTACAAGGCTCTTTTATGGAATTCCAATAAACCTTTGACCACCAATATGACTAGATCACAAATTTGCTTTCAATTCAACAGGTTCCCATTTTTCATTAATGCTGTGTTTTATAATCTATTCAATGATTCTAACCAGTGATGCCCTCCTGTCTACACTCTTGCTTTGTGTAGCAAAAGGGATGATTAAGTGTTGATGTTTAAAATTTTTTGTGCATTTTATAAAATTTAACTGACTGTTTTATTTTAGGCCAATAAGGACACCTGATTCCCCTAGGACAGTCAAGAGATGCCTGGATGTCCCCTAGGCTGTCTGGATGAAGGTCAACTGGTAGCCTTTGCCATTCTATCCTTTCAATATTATAGGGTCACTTAATGTACAACACTACCTCTACTCAATCTGTTTCCATATACCATTATAGACTGTGGTGAACTACACAAAAAGAGAGAAGGAAAATGCATTCCTTACAGCATTCACAGCAGTACCAAAACAAAATATTTCACCCAGAGGATAGCTTCTTGTAAGGAAAAGTGAGTTGGCTGGACCCTGTCTTCATATTATAGTCTTCTCTTTTCTCAATTTAAGATAATAGTCCAGTCCTCTCAAATCATCACAGGTCTGAAGAGTGTCACGAGTTATTACAGGCCCTAATTTTGTCCAATCTTCCATAGACTTGCTAACCCTCAACCCGTCGTTGCTCTGAGGAACATTAGCTCATGCAAGAATATTGGCCAATGTATTACTCTCCTGAAGTGAAGGATGGAAAGAGAGATCAGAGCATGGAAAGAGATCAAAAGCTTTCACAAGAATCCCTTATAGTTCTCAAGTTGGGATGCACCTAGATTTCAAAGCATTTGATGATCAAGAAGTCTCCTTCCACAATTAGAGATTTGAAGTTGAAATAAAGTTCCATTTAATCCCTTGGACAGAACCAGTAGCTTAGGCCATGGTGTTTGCCCCATTTATCAATCATGACAGAGTAAGAGCCTAGAACAGATCAGTTAGCCTCGTTTAGCAGACCAGCAGCTCCTACCCTGCACTGGATGCCTTTGGAGGCCTAGTTAAAGTTTCTGGCCCCCATATCACATTCAAACTGTTGGCTTTAATTGAGTTAGCCCCATTAGCATATGGTGTGTCTGTAATGAGAGGTCACCTGTTTTTAGAACTGCAACCTTATCATATAAGCTGTTGGACTAGACCAATAGTTTCAGCCTTGTTGTCTGGGCCCTTCTCTATTTTGATATTGTAAGCTCCTAAAAGAGATCTTTGGTATTCCTTAGCCAGTTTTTAGCTCTATCTCTGCCCAGGTTACCTCTGGAGGCCCTGTAAAAGGTGCCTGTAATTTTTAGATCTGCAGTCGTACCATATAAAGGAACCTTTTCTCCTACCTGCCTCTTAATCAGAATACCTCTGACATAGCAACTTCGTTACCTCTGGAGGCCCTGTAAAAGGTGCCTGTAATTTTTAGATCTGCAGTCTTACCATATAAAGGAACCTTTTCTCCTATCTGCCTCTTAATCAGAATACCTGACATAGCCACTTCTAACTTATCTAAAAAGTGGCAGACGGTAGTCTCTTTTCCATGGAAAACCCTTCCATGACTCACTTAAATTGTTCTTGTGCACTGGTCATGAAAATAGTTCCCAAATAATTCGGGCAGATTGAAACTATACTTGTCTTCTGTAAAGTCCACGTCGATGCTTCATAAAAAAATTCACAGTTTAAGAGGAGTTGATAGCAGACTGGCCATATCTTGCAGAGACATGTGAAGACACAAGCCTTGGAAATGCTTCCCTTCACCAAATACAGGATGATGATCATTGAAGAGATAAAAGACTAAAGAGGAATTTCAGACAGCAAGTAGATAGCTAGAAGTAACTGAACAAGACCTTGATTTATGACTTTTCCACCTTAGGATGTCCTGACCGGTAGCACAAGGATAATGATAAATGGTGGGAACATGACAATGCTTCTGCTCGATTGCTATCCAGATGGAGAGCATAAATGTCATCCTAACTGAACTTCTGGCCTCTTAAGTCATATTGTTAATGAGCCAATAATCACAGACTCTGCAACCCCAGGCACATTATTGTTGAAGTGGAATTCTTATTGAGAGTTGAGCCTGCACTCTCACAATAATTTCATGGTAATTTTGAAATAGTACAAAAAATGGATCTTTTGTTAATATATTTGCAAGATTTTATCAAATGTTAACTTTGGGAATTCACCCTTAGCTCTTATGAGTAATTAATAAATTATGTATTTGTTTTGTCTAATAGGAGATTGTTGCACAACTGCTGTGTTTTGTACTCCTTTTTCTATATGAAGGATTTTGAATATGTATTCTAGTGTGACTGATAATTTTTATCCATGTGACTGGTTTTTTTTAGTGTCTGATTATTGCTGTCATCTATTGAAATACGGGGCGACATGGTGATGGACTATGTTGTACCCAAAATTAATTTTTTTGCTTCATTAAGGCATTTTGAAAAGAGTGGTCAAAGTCTTGTAAAAATTGTCAAAAAGGTCAGAAAATGGAAATTTGCATGCCACACATGTTGGTCAAAAAGTCCAAATTTTCAAAATCTGACGATTTGGGTCTCTTCAAAGAAAAATTGTTTACAAAACCTAGATCTCAATTTTTTGGCTCTACTTTTTAAGAAATTTTCTAAAATAAGACTTTTTCTGGGTTTCTTCTCAAATGGATATTAGCAAAATTTTCTAAAAATAGAATTTTTGCTTCCAAGGCTCAAACTGATTTTGATTGGTTGAAAATATTTCCTCATCAGGCTGGTCTAGTCAGAATTGTCAAAAAATCAGTATTTCTTTGGCGGGTCTATTCTGCTTTTTCAAAAGCTAAATCATGAGCTCCAAGGTCATCAATGGAGGATGGTCAACTGCAAGGTGTCAGATTCAAGGTCTTAAACACTGCACAGATTGAGAAACAGTGGAAGATGCTCGAGGAATGAAGAACGAAGGAGGGGAAGTTGGAAGATCACGAAAATGATGAAAATTTGTCTAACACTAGAGATGCTAGGTGCCCCTGCCTAGTCAAGGCGCCTAGTTGTCAATGCCTTAGCCATTTTCCAGTCTTCGACGTATGGTGAATACACATCTGCCAAGCATGGAGCGGTGAACGTGAAGAGCAAAGGAAAAGTTGAAAAACTGCAAAAAAAACTAACTTTGGACAGTAATGGCGCCCCTGCTAGCCAGGGGCGTCCATCATTTCAAGGCATCAGATGCTGTTGTTAGGGTTTTCCATTGTAAGAGTTTGTTCTCAGACTTCTACAGGCCCCACAATGAATCTAACAGTAAGCCCATTGGATTAATTAGTCAGCCAGAATTGTGGATCGAATAGAGAGGTTTTATTAGAGAAGCAAACTAAAAATCATGAAAATGTTCAAAAATATTCTAAGTCTGGGATCCTTGGGCGCCCCAGCTAGCCAGGGACGCCCAGGCTTTTGAGAGGCCTAAGCCGGTTTCTAGGGTTTGCCAGACTAGTCATCTTCTTTAGAATTCTTTAGGCTTTCCAGTGAATATCTCAGCCAAGTCATCAGATCCATCATTTGCCAACAATTTTAGATCAAATGGAGAATAGATCATGAGGAACATAAAAGGTCAAACTTGAAAGTTGAAATTCACCAAAAATTGACTAACTCTGGAGAAGTTGGGCGCCCTAGCTAGCAGGGGCACCCAAGATTTTGAGGGCTTAGAAGGTGGATTTTAGGTTAGCAGCCTCTAGGACATCCCTTCATATTCGAACAAGCTCTTCAACGGATTCATCAGTTAACTCATCAGATTTGTCAAATGCCAGATATTGCAAATTGAATGTAGGTAGAAACATGTGTAAAATGGAAAAGATCAAAAGAAAGTTGAGAATTTCAGAAAAAATGGCTAAGTCTGGGATGCTTGGGTGCCCCAGCTAGCCAGGGGCGCTGTTACATCCCCATTAACTTGAACAAACTTATGTCAGGGGAATTATAGACGTTATGTTAGTTACAAGTATATGCTTTCATGTGAATGTGAATTGAGGATAAAATAATTGCTTTATATGTGTAACCGTAGTGGAAATAATTTTCTCATTTATATATATATATATATATATATATATATATATATGCGAATGATTATTTTATATATGTGAGTGATTTCCTATTCTTGCGAAAAAGAATGAGTCAAGTGTAAATATATTAAATGTTGAGAACGATCTAACCACGATTCGTGTCAATGGACGCAGGATTGTCAACTTCGAAGGGAAAAGGAAATATCATCAGGGAGAGGACGTGATTATCAAGGATCAATTTTATCATCAATTTTGAGTCGGTGTAAGACAATGCATTGAAGTCATAACTTGGCCATAAATAATTTAAAATAATAATTATTAAGCAAGTTAAATTATTTATTTATTAATAATCTTCTTTTGAATATATATATACCTTAGGAGTGGTTTTGGTGTTAAAACATTGAATAATCAATCATAATTATAACCTTCAAGTCATGAAACAAAAAAATAATAAACATAAATAAGACTTTAATTTAAAAAAATTAAATGAAGTGTTGTGGAGTCATCGGTGGCAGTAGCTCCCCGGCCATTCTTCATCATGCCTCTGATGAAATGACCAAGAGGGGAAGCATGTAGTTGCGGACGGGAGAAAGATGGAAGGAGGTTTCTTTTGGTTGGGGGAAATATATGGGAGACAGAGGTTTTGCTTGGGATTTTTCTTCTTTTCTTCCTTCCATGGCTACGACTCTGCTCAAGCTGGTCTCCTCTGTTATCACCATCGACTTCCATTGTTTATCTTAGCCGAACTTCCCAGTGACGAATATCATCTGGTTTTAGCTTTTATTTGCTATTCTCCTTCCTTGTCGAGCTTTCCATTATACTATCTCTTTGCTCTTCCTATCTTTAGACGAAACCAGAGGACGACAACCTTGGCTAATCATTGTTGGATTTAAGAGAAAGGCAGAATTGAAGTCCGAGTCTTCTTCACTTTTCGTCGGAAGAACCCAGAGCGACCTTTATCAAGTCTTTTGGAACCATCTATTAGACATGTAAATGTGTCTTGCAGATTTGTTATTCTAGCTTCGATAAAGAGTTTGTTTAGGGTTTCTCTGTGATTCATCTATATTAATTATGTGTTCTTGTCCTGATGAATGTTTGAAGAACTCGTATTCTTTGAAGAGTCTTTTCTTTGAATGAATGTAGAAAATGAGTTACTTCGATCTCTCTGCTCTTTTCTTCTGAAAGTAAAACGAAATGCTAGTCAAGACTGCCGTTGGAATGATTTACACTCTGTAAACTTCGAGTCTTCATCGAAATACCTCTCTCTCTCTATTTTCTGATCGAATTTATTTGAGATAAGACTATAATATTTTTCTCCTTAAACTCTTGAACCTTTTCATATTTTTGGAAAGCATCTGAATGGTTCTTGTCTAAGTAATACGACTTGGTGTTGGATTTAATCTGAAATGTGAGTAACTTTTAGTTGAGATGGTCTGAGAGCCTTCGTTAGTTTCAAAACAGAAAATAAAGCTTTGATTAAAGAGAAGAGAAATATTGGATAAGTCTCTCCATTCCTCTGTTTTATCTCTGTAATTCTGAAAGTAACTTCAATGAATTGTCAACATTGTTGTAAAATGAAACCTTGAATAATAGATTAATGTAATAAGAAAATTAAACGTCAAGCAAGGGTGAGAGTGCTGACGGCACAAGAGTGCCAATAATGATTAAAAATCCTTGGCCAAGGTATGATGCTAGTTAGGCATTGGTCAGCTATCATGAACCAGATATACTTCTGGTCAAGATGATCCTTCTGGTTAGGAGATTCCTATAGAGGAAGGATCGATCAGTGGTATAGGTTCATGGCACTAGGCTTAGAATGGCATGATGATATAGATCGTTGATGATTACCCTCGTGAAGGGACAAGTTCTTCAGCTGAAGAAAAAGGGAGACCAGTAGGTCTTTGGTTGGGCGGTAAAGCCCTTGGTGATATTTCTTTTTCCCCGGATTCAGAAGAGTTCTGTGCAGCATACTAGCAGGAAGGCAACAAAGCTGTATTTTTCTTGTACTCTTTCTCTCTCTTAAAATCACTGAAATATCTTTGCATGTTTATTTTATAGCTGTATTTATTACTCTTACTTTAGGAAAGCATAGAAAAGTTAGTTGTTCTTTGGAATTACAGTTATATGCATTCAGTTAGTTGTTTCCTTTCAGCTGAAACTATGAATTAAAAGTTAGTTGAGAAATGGAATATTATGGAATAATTTAAATTGTATTTCTTTTTTGTTTTTTTTTTTTAAATTGCAAATGAAACCTTAGCAAGAAACATGTTAGTTTCTTTCAGTTGAAATTCGGTAGTTAGAATCCTTTCTTAAACGGTAGAATAGTAGAGTATTACATATGGTATCAGAGCTACTAGGTTCGACATTGAACCTTGGGGCTCATTATGTAAACTTAGAAAACTGAAACAACCTTTGGTGTTTTTTTCCCAAGATGTTGTGGATACGAACAACACCTTAGAAGAAGGTCCGAGATCTGGTATCCAAACGGCTATGGAAAATTAGACTCTAGTATGATTATTCCAGATGCTCTATTCTTGTGGACTCGGAGACCATGACTAAAGCTCTGAGGAGACTTCGGCGAGAAAGAAGGATGTGGACACCTTCCAGTAAGGAAGCCGTTAAAGCAGCCATCCTTGCTGAAATGAAGCAAACCAACACTAAGAACCCTTCTAATTTCGAGACCAAACCAAAACCATTTGAAAGAGATCGAGTCCCAACTCTTGGATTTAGACTCATTCCATTTTCAGAGTTTAGTGATCAGGAGGAACCTATCACTGACAGTGAAAATGACTTTTGAACCAATTATGGAAAGCGATGATCATTTTTTAATCTTTTGAAATAATCTATCAGAGGTGGTGATAGAAATTTTGTATTATTCATGTAATTAATCTATCACAAATAGTGATAGAAATTTAGTATCATCTATGTACTGAATCTATCACAGGTAGTGATAGAAATTTTGTAACTCTTTATAAACCTATCACAAGAAGTGATAGTCCTTTGTAAACAATTGAAAATTGAATCAATATCTAATTTTGTGGACTAATTTGCTTGGGATTAATTTAACTTGAGTTGAAATTATCTGATTGTTAGTTGCAAAGAAACTCCTTAAACTTATGTTAAGTAACAATAACGATCAAGACTAATTTGAACCGTTAATATCTCCAGGAACTTTACTGGAATGGAAAACTCTGGAAATGGGTTTAGAAGAGATCAGGATAATAATCCCATGGCTAAACTAGATCAGTTAATAAATTTGATGAATGCAACCTAGGCTCGATTAGCCAATCTTGAGAAAAAGGTAGAAGGGCAATCGAAGTCAAGAGACAAAAGGTCTGAAAATCAAAGTGAACAACATGAGGATAATTCTAAATCAACCAGTTTGGGAAACAAGAGTAGATTAGCTGATGAACTAGCTATGGACATGAAAAAGGTAAAAACCCCTAAGTTTGAGGGCTCCGTTTCAGGAGATGCTGCAAAGGCATGGTTAACGAAAATGGAGAAATATTTTGAACTACGGGATTACTTAGATAATTCCAAAGCAGCATGGGCAGCCTACTAGTTGGCAAGAGAAGCCACCACATGGTAGGAAAACAAAAGGGCTGAAATGGGTTTGGCGGTAGCTGATGTAACATGGGATCAATTTGTGAGAATATTCCGTCAAAGATGGCTTCCACAGTTATAGTATGATCATAAACTGTTAGATTTTGAAAATCTCAGGCAAGGGCTTTTAACTGTCAACGAATACTGGGAAAAGTATACCCGACTACTAAAATATGTTCCTCAATATCAGTAGAAAGAAAACTTTCGAGTTCGGAAATTCATTATGGGGTTGAATAATCAAATAGGGGGACCAGTAGATGTTCTGGCACCCCGAACGATGGATGAGGCTTATTAAAAAGTTGTACGACAAGAACAAAGGTTAAAGAAAGATGATTCTTTCAAGGACATAAAACGTAACAAAGGCAAGTGGGAATAGTCACATAAGAATTTCAAGAAGAAGGGTTACAAAAATAACTAGTTTGATTACAAGAAAGATAGAAGGGGTAATAATAATAATAGGAAGGATGAAACCAATCCTAACAAAGGTTTAGAAAAGAAGGGACCACCTGGGGGATGCTTCAATAACGGAGAACATTATGCAAATTAGTGCCCTACTAAGAATCAACAAGGACAACAACAATGAAAACCTTTTCCACCTCAACAGATGGCTTTCAGTAGAGAATCCATGCCGCAGTTGACAACAGGCAAGCTGAATACCAAGTCACTCCTATCGAAACCCCGGGTATGCTTTATGGGAACCCAATAACTATTTTAATAGACAATGGAGCCACTGAATGATTTATATCCCCTAAGTTATTGGGTAGGTTTCCTAAAAGAACTGGCTTCATGGCTAAATCATGGACAGTTGAATATGCTAATCAAACGAGAGCTCGGGTAGAACAGTGTCTGTTTGAAGCTAGGGTTGAATTTCCAGGCTTCACCATAGAGGTTAACCTTTACGTGGCACCTATGGGTTCCTATGATGTGATCATTGGAATGAATTGGTTAAGGGAACATAGAGCTAGGGTCGATTGTTTTGATAAGTCAATAGAATGTGTGGACGATCTAGGAAAACCATTGGTAATTCAAGGGGTTCAACGAGAGGTTAAGGTACGACACATTTCAGCTATGCAACTAAAGAGGAATAAAAGGAAAGGATGCCAAATGTTTGCAGGTAAGATGGAGGAAGTTAGATAATACAAAGAAAGCACATATTTTGATGATATGCTAATGCACACCCAGGATAGGGGAAAGGAAATGGAAATTGATTCTAAGGAAGAGACTTTTGCTGAAAAATATCCTTATCTTAGGGAATACCAAGATGTGTTTCCAGAGGAACTACCTCGGTTACCATCGAGGAGGGTGTTTGATTTCTCCATAGACTTAGTTCCAAGGGCCAAGCCTATTTCTAAGGCACAATACTATATGACTACTGTAGAACTGATGGAGCTAAAGGCGCAACTGCAGGATTTACTAGAAAAGGGTTTGATTCAACCTAGCGTCTCATGCACCAACGATATTTGTTAAAAATAAGGATTGGACTCTTCGTCTGTGTATAGATTACTAAATGTTGAATAATCTTACCATCAAGAACAAATACCCCTTACCTCGAATAGATGATCTTTTCGATCAAATGAAAGGGGCAACAATATTCTCTAAGATAGATTTAAGGTCAGGATATCATCAACTTAGATTGAGAGAAGAAGACATTCATAAAATGGCTTTCAAAACTAGATATAGACACTATGAGTTTACAATTTGCCTTATAGACTCACCAATGCCCCAACTGCGTTCATGAATCTAATGAATAGTATCTTCAGAGATTGTTTGGACAAGTTTGTATTGGTTTTCCTTGATGATATTCTCATCTACTCCAAAAACGAAGAAGAGCATCTTCAACACCTTCGAATAGTTCTCCAACGATTGAGAGAGCATAATATTTACGGGGAAATGTCAAAATGTACTTTCTTTCAAAAAGACGTACAATACTTAGGGCGCATGATATCAGCCAAGGGAATTGCAGTGGATTCCGCTAAGATAAAAGCTATAGTGGATTGGCCAGTACTGAAAAATGTTCATGAGGTCAAAAGTTTCATGGGGCTGGCTGGGTATTATCGAAGGTTTGTCAGAGATTTCTCTAGAATTGCCCACCCCATTACTTCTCTTTCAAAGAAAAGGAAAAAGATTTGAGGGGACAGTGAAATGTCAGGAAGCGTCTGATATATTGGAGAGATTAACAACCACACCTATACTGGTAGTACCCGACCCTAACAACCATTTTGTAGTTATAACGGATGCATCTGGAGATGGATTAGGTGGAGTGCTAATGCAAGAAGGAAAGGTAGTGGCTTACGAATCTTGGAAACTGAAGCAGTATGAACAAAATTATGCCCCACACGATCTGGAATTAACAACCATTGTACACGCCCTACAAATGTGGCGACACTATTTGCTAGGAAAGACTTTTGAACTTAAGTCAGATCATCAAGGTTTGAAGTATATATTTACACAACCCAATTTAAATGCTCGACAAAGGAGGTGGATGGAGTTAATCTCCGATTATGATTTCGAGGTCAATTACATCAAAGGAAAGGAGAACAGAGTATCCAACACCTTGAGTTGGCGGAAACATATAACTTCCATGGTGACCATCAACATAGATTTTAGAACCTAGGTACTACAAAAATTAAATGAGGCTGATTTCTACGTGCAAGTTCGTGAAGCTCTTTGGGCAAAACCATAGGAACCTAAGTATGAGGGTTTTCAGATCGAAGTAGATGGACTTTTGAGATTCAAGGATAGGATGTATATTCCAGATTCATTTGAGTTAAGAAAAAAGATATGGAAAGAGGCACATGCTGCACCCTATTCAAGTCATCCAGGGGTAACCAAGATGTTAGCCGATGTTAAACCTTTTATTTTTGGAAGGGGATGAAAAAGGATGTAGCCAGATTTGTTGTTGGGTGTTTCGAATGTCAGAAGGTCAAAGTAGAACATTAGCATCCGACAAGATTGCTATAGCCCCACACCATACCAGACTGGAAATCGTAGATAATTAGTATGGATTTTATATAAGGTCTACTGATGACAAGGAATATGCATAATGCTATATTGGTGGTAGTGGATAGACTCACTAAAGTGGCACATTTTATATTGGGAAACTTAACAGATGGGGCATCTGTAATTGCGCGGAAGTTTGTACAGGAAATTTTTCGTCTTCATGGAGTAGCGGAAAAGATCATTTTAGATAGAGATGCTACAATGACATCCAGGTTTTGGCAGACATTATTTTTTGCCTTGGGAACTCAATTAAACATTAGTACAACCTATCATCTTGAAACAGATGGTCAAACGGAAAGGGTAAATCAGATTTTAGAAGATTTGCTGAGGATGTATTGTATGGATCAGCAATATAAGTGGGAAGAATACTTACCTTTAGTAGAATTTGCCTATAACAACTCGTATCAATCGGCTATTAAAATGACACCTTTTGAAGCACTGTATGGCAGGAAATGTAGAATTCCTATTAGTTGGAATAGGATGGAGGATAGGATCACTTTAGGACCCAAAATGCTTCATGAAATGGAAGAACAGGTAAAGATAATCCGATAGAGGCTGAAAGAAGCTAATGATCGACAAAAGAGATACATAGATGCAGAACGAACCTTCAGATTGTTTGAGGTGGGCAAGAAAGTTCTCTTGCGAGTGAAATCGTAGAAAAGTTCTATCAAATTTGGGAAAGCTTCCAAGTTAGCCCCAAGATACGTGGGACCCTTTGAAGTCCTAGAAGTAGTCAACCCAGTAGCATACAAAATTGCTCTACCATCGGCTCTTGCTAGATTGCACAATGTGTTTCATGTCTCCTATCTTAAGAAGTATTATGCAAACTTTGATCATATGATTGACTGGAAGTCCTTGCAGGTGCGGGATGCTGGGGTGATCACAATAGAGCCACTCTGAGTGCTTGAGGTACATAAGCTGCACTTACGAAACCGCGAGGTGGTACAATGTAAAATCTAGTGGTACCAGTATTCAGAGGAAAATGCCACTTGGGAGGATTGTGATGAAATCCTCCAGAAGTTTCCATTTTTGTTTCAAAATAATTAAGACTCTTTATATAATTATGATTTTCGACTTGGATTTATAAATAAATAATCATCGGGTACGATGACTCTTAAGGGAAGGAGTATGTTACATCCCCATTAACTTGAACAAGCTTATGTTAGGGGAATTATAGACGTTATGTTAGTTACAAGTATATGCTTTCATGTGAATGTGAATTGAGGATAAAATAATTGCTTTTATATGTGTAACCATAATGGAAATAATTCTCATTTATATATATATATATGCGAATGCTTATTTTATATATGTGAGTGATTTCCTATTCTTGCGAAAAAGAATGAGTCAGTGAATATATTAAATGTTGAGAACGATCTAACCACGATTCGTGTCAGTGGATGTAGGATTGTCAACGCCAAAGGGAAAAGGAAATATCATCAGGGAGAGGAAGTGATTATCAAGGATCAATTCTATCATCAATTTTGAGTCGGTGTAAGACAATGCATTGAAATCATAACTTGGCCATTAATAATTTAAAATAATAATTATTAAGCAAGTTAAATTATTTATTTATTAATAATCTTCTTTTGTATATATATATATATACCTTAGGAATGGTTTTGGTGTTAAAACATTGAATAATCAATCATAATTATAACCTTCAAGTCATCGAACAAAAATATAATAAACATAAATAAGACTTTAATTTAAAAAAGTTAAATGAAGTGTTGTGGAGTCGTCGGTGGCAGTAGCTCCCCGACCATTCTTCATCGTGCCTCTAATGAAACAACCAAGAGGGGAAGCATGTAGTCGTAGATAGGAGAAAGATGGAAGGCGGTTTCTTTTGGCTGGGGGAAATATATGGGAGACAGAGGTTTTGCTTGGGATTTTTCTTCTTTTCTTCCTTCCACGGCTACAACTCTTCTCAGGCCGGTCTCCTCTGTTATCATCAACTTTCATTGTTTATCTTAGCTGAACTTCCCAGTGACGAATATCATCTGGTTTTAGCTTTTATTTGCTATTCTCCTTCCTTGTCGAGCTTTCCATTATACTATCTCTCTGCTCTTCCTATCTTTAGATGAAACCAGAGGACGACAACCTTGGTCAATCATTGTTGGATTTAAGAGAAAGGCAGAATTGAAGTCCGAGTCTTCTTCACTTTTCGCTGGAAGAACCCAAAGAGGCCTTCATCAAGTCTTCTGGAACCATCTATCAGGCACGTAAATGTGTCTTGCAGATTTGTTATTCTAGCTTCGATAAAGATGTTTGTTCAGGCTTTCTCCGTGATTCATCTGTATTAATTATGTGTTCTTGTCTTGATGAATATTTGAAGAACTCGTATTCTGTGAAGAGTCTTTTCTTTGGATGAATGTAGAAAATGAGTTACTTCGATCTCTCTGCTCTTTGCTTCTAAAAATAAAACAAAATGCTAGTCAAGGCTGCCGTTGAAATGCTTTATGCTTTGTAAACTTCGAGTCTTTATCGAAATACCTCTCTCTCTGTTTTCTAATCGAATTTATCTGAGATAAGACTAATATTTTTCTCCTTAAACTCTTGAACCCTTTCATATTTTTGGAAACCATTTGAATGGTTCTTGTCTAATTAATACGACCTGACATTGGATTTAATTTGAAATGTGAGTAACTTTTAGCTGAGATGGTCTGAGAGCCTTCCTTAGTTTCAAAACAAAAAATAAAGCTTTGATTAAAGAGAAGATAAATATTGGATAAGTCTCTCCATTCCTCTGTTTTATTTCTGTAATTTTGAAAGTAACTTCACCGGATTGTCAACATTGTTGTAAAATGAAACCTTGAATAATAGATTAATGTAATAAGAAAATTAAATCCTGAGCAAGGGTGAGAGTGCTGACGACACAAGAGTGCCAGTAATGATTAAAAATCCTTGGCCAAGGTATGATGCTAGTTAGGCATTGGTCAACTATCATGAATCAGATATACTTCTGGTTAGGAGATTCCTACAGAGGAAGGATCGATCAATAGTATAGGTTCATGGCACCAGGCTCAGAATAGCATGATGATATAGATCCTTGATGATTACCCTCGTGAAGAGACGAGTTCTTCAGTTGAAGAACATGGGAGACCAATAGGTCTTTGGTTGGGCGGTAAAGCCCTTGGTGATATTTCTTTTTCCCCGGATTCAAAAGAGTTTTGTGCAACATACCAGCAGGAAGCCAACTAAGCTATATTTTTCTTGTACTCATTCTCTCTCTTAAAATTACTGAAATATCTTTGCATGTTTATTTTATAGCTGTATTTATTACTCTTACTTTAGGAAAGCATAGAAAATTTAGTTGTTGTTCTTTGGAATTACAATTATATGCAATCAATTAGTTGTTTCCTTTTAGCTGAAACTGTGAATTAAAAGTTAGTTGAGAAATGGAATATTATGGAATAATTTAAATTGTATTTCTTTTCTGTTTTTTAAAAAATAAATAAATTTGCAAATGAAACCTTAGCAAGAAACATGTTAGTTTCTTTCAACTGAAATCCGGTAGTTAGAATCCTTTCTTAAACGGTAGAATAGTAGAGTATTACAGGCGCCCAAGCTTTTTAGCCCTCGAAACCACTTTTTTTCGGGTGTACAGCCTTTAGAAGATCCTTCTCAGAATTCTTTAGGCTATCCAACAAATCTATCAGCCAGTTCACCGAATCTGTCAAACATCCAGAAACGAAGTATCAAACCAAGGTCAAAAAACTAGCAAAGTTGAAAAACTTGAAAAATATTCTAAGTTTGAAGAGGAAGGGTGTTAATGAGATATAGCTTCGATCAGATATAAATGATGATTGCTAAATAGCATCATCATCATTTATATGTGATCAAATTTAATCCTTAAATATATTTCTGGAAATAAGTAAAACGAATTTATAAGCATGCATAAATTCGAAATAATAAAATGATGATCAAATTCTGCATTGAATTAAATTCAGAACTCATATTATACATATCCGCCATGTATGAGAGGGCGTGTGTATTATGTTTACTAAATTGAGTGTTAGTCGGTTGTCTTTGGGACCCGTGCGCCCAAAGGGACACGTCCCATGAGCGGACGTGTCTCCACGTGTGGAGACACGTCCTCTCATGAGATGCGTCTCTTAGAGTCGGGTCTCCAAGGGTATTTAACATTGTTCCATCATTGATATGTGGAGACACGTCCGCTCATGGGATGCGTCTCTTAGAGTCGGGTCTCCAAGGGTATTTAACATTGTTCCATCATTGATATGCAAACATCGAAATCATTAATGTTCTGCAATCAGCACATTCAGCATAAAGAGAAGAAATCTGGAAATTGTTTTTGACTTAGAATTCTCACACAGTATTTTTGACCTTAGTGTTTCCTTAGATTTATTAGGATCCTATTTGATAAATATTTGATTAGATTTACATGGTATCAGAGCCAAGTTGTGTGAATCCAAATCAAATCTAAATATCAGATTGCTCTAGAAAATTCGTATTTTCTAAAATCGAATTCACATCACATTCTTGATAATGTCAAGTGTGATCAGATTTGAAGATCGTCTTGTAGGAGCAGACAACTTCGCATCATGGAAATTTAGAATCATGATGATCCTTAAAGAGAATAAACTAGACTCACTTGTGAGAGAAAATAAAAAGGAACTAGAGGCTGATCTTGAGAAAACTCAATGGATTGAAAACAATGAAAGAGCCATGAAAATCCTAGCAGATGCAGTTAGGGATCATATAGTGCCCATCTTAGCAAAACATGAAACTGCATATCATATGTTCAAATCTCTTGAGAGTACCTATGAGATCAACAACACCAGTAGGACTCTTGCATTAAAGAGGCAAATCAACAATGCTCAAATAAACAAAGGAGAGTCCATTAATGCATAGTTCATGAGGATCATTGAACTAAGGGATCAATTATCCACAATTGGATATCAGATTGATAGCAAAGAGTTAACTCTAATTGCATTAGGAGGCCTACCAAACTCATGTGAGTCATTTGTTCAAGGAATAAGTGTGAGATCTAAACTCCCTAAGTTTGATAGGCTAATAACTAACTGCCTTCAAGAAGAAACAAGACTCTCCACAAAAGAAAATAAACAGAAGAACATAGATGAAGACATTCATGTACTCAACACAACGTCTAATAAAAGGAATAAGAAAAACTCCTACAAGAGAGGATCTTTCAAAAGAAAGAGAAATTCCAATGGAAAGGGATCTTCTAAGAAGAAAGACATCTCTCAGGTGCAATGCTTTAGATGTGATAATATGGCCACTATGCAATGAAGTGCCCTGGCAGATCAAAGCAACAAGCATCTTTTGCCAAAGTAGGAAAGACAAATTCAGATCATGAATTTGAGAACTTTGTGTTTGATACAACCTTATCTAGTCAAGTATCTAACAACACCCACAACTGGGTAATTGATAGTGGTTCCTCTAGACATATTACAGGATTCAGAGAACACCTTGACACTATGATTGAAAAGTCTGATGAAGAAGTAACCATTGGGGATGATTCTACACACCCTATAAAAGGGGTTGGAACTTGCTCCATCAAACTGAAATCTGGTCTTTCTCTTCAACTCATTGGAGTCTTATTTGTACCTGGAATAAAGAGGAATCTAATATCCATCTCTGCCCTTGAAGACAATGGATATAGAGTTACCTTTATGGATGGGAAAGTTCTAGCATGGCCTAAAAAATCAACTATCAAGAA
Organism: Sequoiadendron giganteum; assembly: GCA_007115665.2. Taxonomy (NCBI): domain Eukaryota; kingdom Viridiplantae; phylum Streptophyta; class Pinopsida; order Cupressales; family Cupressaceae; genus Sequoiadendron; species Sequoiadendron giganteum. The sequence continues at coordinate 127,562,605 of CM021104.1, forward strand.
AGCCCAAACCATAGGTGTAAGACAAGGGTACCTTTACAAACTATGCACTAAAGTTGAAACAAGCCCTTACCCTTGACACCTTTTATTCAAATGAGATTTGGCATAGAAGATTAGGACACCTTCATTTCCGTGCCCTACCTTCTGTGGAAAAACTTGTAATAGGCTTACCTAAGTTAAAACCATCTCATGAAGGAACTTGTAAAGTTTGTGCCTTAGGAAAGAATACAAAGGGATCCTTTCCCAATAGTTTGAGCAAAACCCTAAATGTGTTAGAACTGGTTCACTCAGACTTATGTGAACCCATGTTTGTACCCTCTAAAGCAGGATTTCTATACTATGTCATATTTGTAGATGACTTCTCTAGGAAAACTTGGATCTATTTCCTTAAGTGTAAAGAATCAATAGAAATCCTCAAAAGGTTCAAAGAGTTCAAAGCCCTTATTGAAAACTTCTTCGGAAAAAAAATAAAAACCTTAAGGACAGACAATGGGAAATAATACACCTTTGAAATTTTTAAGGAATTCTGCATGAGTGCTAGAATTAAGAGGGAGTTCACAGTTGCCTATAACCCTCAACAAAATGGGGTTGCTGAAAGAAAAAATAGAACCATTGTAGAAGCTGCTAAGGCAATGTTGCTTGACCAAAACATTGAAACTTCTTTCTGGGCAGAAGCCTCTAGGATTGCAGTCTATATCCAAAATAGATGTCCTCATTCTCATCTTGATAACAAAACTCCTGAAGAAGCCTTTACCGACATAAAACCTGACATTAGTCATTTTAGGAATTTTGGCTGTCCTGTCTATATTCATGTGCCCGAAGAGAAGAGATTCAAACTAGAACCTTCTGGAAAGAAGGGGGTATTTGTGGGTTATAGTGAAACCTCCAAAGCCTACAGGATATTCATACCCGGGCATAAAGAAATTGAATTGAGCAGAGATGTCATCTTTGAAGAAAACATTGCATTCAAGAGGGCACAAAGTTCTAGTGAGATAGAAACCTATTCCCCTAGAGTACCTAAAATGGAACCTGCTCTTGAGATTCAGAGGGAGCATCTTGAGGAAATGCCACATGAACTTCCTTCTACTTCATATGAGAATACAAATAACAATAGCAGAAAGAGACCACTTTGGGCTAGAAAGATGATCAAAGAAGCCGAGGATCATGCAACACCCAAAGGAACGTTCAGGGAAAGCAAAAGACCCAAACGGTTCTCTAGCTATGTTGCTCTAATGAACAACATCATAAACTCAGAACTTGTCAGTGTTACATAAGCTTTCCGACATCAAACATGGAAAGATGCAATGACGGAGGAATATCAGTCCATTCTAATGAATGATGTATGGGATATAGTGCCTAGATCGAAAGAGAAATCTGTTGTCTCTTCCAAATGGCTCTTCAAAATCAAGCATGCTGTTGATGGCAGTATAGAAAAACATAAAGCATGTTTTGTGGCAAGAGGTTTTTTTCAAAAGGAAGGCATTGATTATGAAGAAACATTTGCACCTGTTGCCCGCTACACATCGGTAAGAGCAGTACTAGCCATTGCTACAACTAAAGGCTGGAAGATCCATCAAATGGATGTGAAAATTGCCTTCCTGAATGGAACCATTGAAGAGGAAGTCTATCTGGAACAGCTTGAAGGTTTTGTGATACATAAAACCGACTCACATGTGTGCAGATTGAAGAAAGCCCTCTATGGACTTAAACAGGCTCCCAGGGTCTGGTATGAAAGAATTGACAGCTATCTCTCGGGACTAGGATTTTCCAAGAATGATGCTGACTCCAATCTCTACTTCAAGGTAATCAAAGGTGATATGCTAATAATTATTTTATATGTTGATGACCTACTGATAACAGGAGAAGATCACCTCATTGCTCAAGGAAAGCAGGATCTAATTTCTGAATTTGACATGAAAGACTTGGGCATTCTACACTACTTCCTAGGTTTGGAAGTATGGCAGAAATCAGAGGGCATTATACTAAATCAAGGGAAGTATACTATTGATATTCTGAAGAGATTTGGAATGTTGGACTGTAGACCTATGTCTACACCTATGGAAACCAACCTTCACAAACTGAAAGAAGCAGCAGCAAAATCCAAGTGTGCAGATCCAATCCTTTATAGACAGATGATTGGATCCTTGATGTACCTAGTTAACACCAAACCTGATATTTGCTATGCAGTGAATGTTCTCAGCCAGTTCATGTGTGAGCCAAAGGAAATTCACCTAATGGCTGTGAAACATATTCTGAGATATCTTCAAGGCACTATTGGATATGGTCTTCTTTACAGAAATAACCAACTAGATCTACATGGGTACTTTGATTCAGATTGGGCTGGAAGTGTAACCGATCGGAAAAACACATCAGGATGTTGCTTCAGTTTAGGATCGTCTATGATCTCCTGGATTTGCAGAAAACAGTCTTCAGTTGCACAGAGCTCAATAGAAGTTGAATACATTGCAGCCTCTATGGGAGCAAGAGAAGTAGTTTGGCTTCGTAAATTGCTTGTGGGACTCTTTGGCGAGCCCTTGAATCCTACAATTATTCATTGTGATAATCAGAGTTGCATCAAACTCTCTGTAAATCCTGTCTTCCATGATAGATCCAAGCACATTGAGATCCCCTATCATTATGTAAGAGATATGGTGGAATGGAAAGTGATCCAATTGGAGTATGTTAGTACAAATGATCAAACTGCAGACATTCTCACCAAGCCTCTCTCCCAAATCAAGGTAGAGCACTTCAAGAAGAAACTTGGTATGGTTGAAATGTAATTTGATATTTATGTTTGAAATACAAATTGTTTATAAATTGTACTAATACATAAAGATGTTTAATGTGTAAACTCTTTTGTCATGTGTGTGACTCCATGACCTTATGGGCCTACTCCCCCTGTGTACATTATTGAAAGGTGACAATCTTTTTAATAATGAACACTTGTATTTGACATTGTAAAGTGATGACTCTACAATAATAAAACTATCATGATAGATATGATGTGACTTGATATTTGTGGACATGTCATGATAGTATCTCTTGGACACTTTGATGGATATCATGGGACTTGATGTCATCTGTAGATCATTGTGATCCTTAAGAGATTATCATGGTGGATATTTATATCCGTGGATATGCCATGAATTATGGTAGACATCATGTGATTTGATGTCAGTGCACATACCATAATGAAGATGTGTTATGAAGAATGTCATGTGACTTGACAATATTGAGTAAAACATACCATATCTTCGATATCACGTGTGAAGGTGATATCTCTACTTATTTGATTTGAAATATCTTCCCTAGCTAAGAGGGAGTGTTAATGAGACATAGCTTCGGTCATATATAAATGATGATTGCTAAATATCATCATCATCATTTATATGTGATCGAATTTAATCCTTAAATATATTTCTAGAAATAAGTAAAATGAATTTATAATCATGCATAAATTTGAAATAATAAAATGATGATCAAATTTTGCATTGAATTAAATTCAGAACTCATATTATACATATCTGCCATGTATGAGAGGGCGTGTGTATTATGTTTACTAAATCGTTAGTCAGTTGCCTTTGGGACCCGCGTGCCCAAAGGGACACGTCCCATGAGCGGACGTGTCTCCACATGTGGAGACACGTCCTCTCATGAGACGCGTCTCCAAGGGTTTTTAACATTGTTCCATCATTGATATGCAAACGCCGAAATCATTAATGTTCTGCAATCAACACATTCAACATAAAGAGAAGAAATTTGGAAATTGTTTTTGACTTAGAATTCTCACACATAATTTTTGACCTTAGTGTTTCCTTAGATTTATTAGGATCCTATTTGATAAAGATTTGATTACATTTACAAAGGGCACCCAAGACTCAATGAATTTTCCAATTTTCATTATTCGACATTCAAAATAGTGACTACATTTGATGTACTTGCTTCTGGATTGGCTTCAAAGATTTAAAGCTTGGAGAATAAAGCGATTTTTCATTCTCAACGTCTATTTAAGAACGCTTTGGCATTCATTCTTGAAATTTTGCACGTTGACCTTCAGAGGAAGAAATATATCATTTTTTGCTTTTCAAGATTTAGAGGCTCAAATGAGGTGCTTTTTCAATTTTCTTCATGGATTTGGGATTGGGATGCACAAAGGCATGCTTTTTCATGATCCAATCTTCTAGGGCATCGCATTTGGGAAATAGGTGGTCAATTTTTTTAGTTTTCATCGATTTGGGTCCATCTGCTTTTTGTTCCTCTTGAAGATTGGAAAATTTATATGTTAAAAAAATTGCTTTTTCGGCATTTTTTCAGAAAAACCTCAAGTTTTTAAGAATCTAACGAACTGGGTCTATTTAGAATATGATTGTCTACAAAACCCAGACCTCAATTTTTTCCGACAATTTGCTTTTTGGAGAAAAATCAGCACCGTTTTGGGGCAGCGAAGATCTCCAAGAATAGAACTAAAATATAGCAGTTAACTCGACGCTTTTCCAAGTTTTCTTGCTATTCTTGTCTCATGCTTATCTATTCTTTGAGAAAGAGTGAAAATCAATTGTAATAGTTGGGGCTTTCCCTACTTTTTGCTTTCAACAGGTTGTTAATTAGTTGTCATGTTTTAGTTTTAGAAATAAAGCTTGTGAGTTGGCAAGTCTTGTTGTAAAAGCAAGGAGATTTTAAGGTTCCCTACTCCTTGTTTGTGTATAAATAAGGGCAACCTTGCCCATTTTTCTTTAAGCTGTTATTGTGATAACAAAATTGCTGAGCCTACTTTTGCCTCAACTTTGTTATTGCGTGTCTGTTCATTTGTGTACAGAGCAAGTTTGCATGCCTGCCTTTTAGTTGCAAATCATTGTTTAGTTTATGTGTAATTTGTGTCAAGTGTATTTTGGTTTGATCGCTAAATTGTAAGCTTGTTATTGCTACAAATGTACTATCCTAGAAGTGTTATCGTTGTTAGAAATTTGAGAAAGGAAATCTTATGTGTACTTTGCTGTTGTGATCTACTGTCTTAGATTTTGTTATATGTGTTTTGCTTTAATAATCTTTATTTCAGCTTGCATCGAAAAGTACAATGAGTCTTCAGGTGTGCATTGGAAGAGAGTTTGTTTAAGTACCCGTGTTAAATCATTCCTTGTTTACTTCTAACTCTTAAGCTCTGAGTTTACTTGAGTAGCTAGAAGCGTCATTAGAGTAGGCCTAGTTGTAGTTGAAGTTCTAAAAAGGGAAAACCTCAGCTACGATGCAAAGAGTTTTATAACCTTGTGCTCTTAGCTGAGAACAAAAGAATTGGTAATAGTTTAGTTTACTTTCTTTAAGCATCATCAACGAAGAGGGAGCTTCCCCTCCTAATTTGAGGAGTAGTTTATCTGTGCATAGCTGTCTGTTTCTAATCCGCATTCTAGAGGTGCAAATTGAAACGCCAACAGACTAAATGTACTAGTAAGATTCATTCTGAGTGTCTTGTTAGGTTAAATGACATTTACCTTGCAAACCTATGTCATTTTTATATCTCTATTTTTCTTGGAAAGTGTCCTAGGGGACATGTGAGAAATGTATTTAATATTGACATATTGTAATTATATTTTTGAGAGGAAATTTAATGGTTGTTGAGGTTACACATCAGTAGAGGACAAAATTATTCCTCCTAGGTGTTCATATTGGGAATGTGAAGGGTCCTGAGTGCTACACCGAGTTTGGAGGGAAACATGTGTCCATTGGTTCTCCATATAGAAGCTGAACAATCACTAGAGCATCCTGAATGCTAGAAGTTGAAGGGGCTATGGCTTAGGCACACATGTTGAAGCCTTGTGCACATTAATTAATTTATTATCATGACTCTTGGTTTTCCAAGCAAGGGGCATGGGTTTTTGCAAGTGGTTTTGGCACCTCTATTTTCGGTTTACCATTGTGGTTTTGCCTCTCACAAGCTCTATAAATTGGAGCCTTGAGATGGTACTTGCATCTTGTGTTATTTGTAGGTGTATGGAAGCATTCGGGTTGTAGGAGATCAACAAGGAAGTGTATTGTGGTGTATCTCTCTTGAAGATAAATAATATACTTGCCCTTTTTTCTCGTGTAGAGTTTTTTCCCGAAAGGGTTTCTCCACGTAAATTTGGTGTCATATTTGTTTGCTGTTTTTTCTATTATGGTGAATGTGCAATCATATACATATAATCAGATTTGAATACACATACATAAGTTAATATTGCAGCTCAGTTCCATCTTGTTTTCAATAATATTGGGGATAGCTTTGGGTCAATGAGGTGTGATTGTGGAAACCAATTTGGACAAGCCATGCAACAAATTGAACAAGCTGGCAGGGGGATTTTAATTTACTTGCGTGGTCATGAAGGTTGTGGTATTGGTCTAGGACACAAACTTCAAGCTTATAATCTTCACGATGAAGGCCATGATAATGTTGAAGCCGATGTGGAACTTGGACTGCCTGTTGACTAGTGAATATGTCATTGGAGCAAGGTGAAGTATTTTATGTTTTAGTTGTATTGTTGAGAGAAGGAACTTGTTCCCTGAGTATTATATATATTCTTGTTAATGATCCTTGAAACTACATATATGAGCATGGTGAGTTTTTGCTTGTTCAAAATGTTTGATTGTACACTATAGAGTTAGGTTCCAAAAAATCTACCTTGTTATATGTACCTTAGGTTTGGTAATCCTAAATGCCTGTCATGTAGATGTACATGTGATTACTGTCATGTTACCTTTGAGATGATCAACATGTTACTACCTCTGTATTTACCATGATGTGATTACCAATTTGTTAATGATAGCTGCAAATGGTATGTGCCTTAGTATTTATACTGATTAGTTTTCCATTTCAGAGTAGCTGGTATTTCAGAATTGATGTGTTTGGCCCACAGTTATTGACACTTGTTCAAAACACCTTTTGACTTTAAAACAATTCTGAATTCTCATGTTATACATTCTAAATAATTTTATCAGAAGTTATAACATCATATCTCCTTTTTGGTCCTAGATGCTAAGGGATATAGGAGTTTGGATTATGAGGGTGATAAATAATCCTGTTAAGTATGTTGGTGTTGAGGGTAATGGGTTGAAAGTAGTGGGACGGGATGCTGTTAGTCCAACAATAATACATGGGAACAAGAGATATTTGGAGACAAAGTGTTCCGAAATGGGCTACATTTATGGGACATATGTGCCATTGCCTTTATCTTCACTTCTTTAGAGCAACATAATTGATAAAGTTGCTTCCAAATCTTCATGATTTATTTTTGGTTAACCAAGAATAACTCAAGAATTTTTACCTTGGCTTGGGCCAGAGAGGTTGCTTCTAGAAAACTTCTTCCCATCTTGGGCATTATCATCCCCTATACTAACATAGGTGATCCAAACCTGCATGCACCGTGGTCCAACAAAGGCACAAGGCTTGCAAGCACAATGGCCCAGTGGGGATTTGAACCTTGGTGGATTTGTTAACATGCCATGTTTTTAACCATCACATTGATAAATCTTCATGATTTTAACTAAAGATCATATTTGGAGTTTGTGAAGAATAACAATGAAATTTCTGATTTAAGTTTTTCACATTAGAAGTGTAATAGAGGATGTTGAGGATTGCTAACGAAGTCTTTGAATGAAAAGAAATAGAAGAATAAATGTTAGGTGTTATTTATTTATATTTGATTAAACCTAGAATAAGATGAAAAATATTTAGAATTTCATAGATTAATTAGAGTTGGCACTGGAACTAAAACAATTATAAATGCTCAAAATATACAAGAAAATAATTGAGTGTGGCTTGAAACATGAGATGGATGATTAAATTGTGACTGAAACTCTCTTCTGAGTGATAATTGCGACATAAGTGCTACAAAAAACTTGACAATTAGATCCAGACTTGAAGTATGATTGTCAGAAATAGCAAATCATTTTCACAATTGTTGAACTAATCTTCATGTTTGTAGAACTTCCCTGGAAGTGTGGATTTGATCTGCTTTGCAGATCTAATCTGTGGTGAAGTGTTTGTTAGTGATGTGTTTGCCTTGGCACTTGTAGCTAATATCTGTGAAAAAAAAAAGGGTTGTCGAGCAAGGGATTTATGATGAAAAGGATTGATTCCTTGCATTTGCCAAACCTTGTTTCTAATCCAATGGTTTGGCACAAAATCAAAGACAACAAGCAAGTTTGTTGTTACCTTTGGGTGAATATGCAAATTCAATGTGCTTTAATGTTCTAGATGCTCTGTAAGAACTATGCTAATTGAATCAAATGATAATTGAATGGTGATTGATTGATGATCCATTGATGCCTTAAAAGTGCACTAGGGTTTGTTTATAAAAATGACTCCCTAGTGTGCTAATTGTAAAAACATGCCCAAAAATAACTATAAAGCGTAACAACAACAAACAAGACAAAACAGAGTATAAAACAAAGTGAAATGATTGAAGAAGATTATATTGATCTAGCTTCTTTTACATTCAATCCAACAATTTACAACAATGTTGTTTGTAATGAACAACTTAATATTTATACTTGGGGGTTTCTAAAATCTAGAAACTTCTAGCTTTGTGGAGAATTCTACATTCTTAATTTTTATTCCAATAATCTAGAATGTTCTAGCTTTGTGGAAGACTCTTGGCTTTTTTATAAGACTCAAAAAATACCTTTTTCTTTTCTAGACAATCTTACTTTTCCTTAACACTACTTTTTTGCATTTTATTTGGCACACAACAACCAACAAGAATGATTTGGCAAGGGCCCAACAATAATTTTTAATATTCAATAAACTAGGGTCACATCTTTAATCATGGATCTGATTTGGGTAACCATGGGGATAAATTGCTGATTGGAACTAGTTCTTGGGGATTAGATTAGGCTGAATAGGGTGAGGTTCATGTCATGTGGCAACTTTTAACACTACTAATTCATCATTTGCATGCTAGTCATCACATTGAGGACTAACCCAATCAGAATAAAAATAAGATGAAGGGGAGAAGTGCAAGGTGGTAGTTTTCATCATTACAATATTAAATATAGAAAGTTTAAATTCATTCAATTTTCTAAACAAGCTGCCATACTTCTGATAATTGTAAGCATTCAATGATATCAACCCATAAATAAATACTTGAATTTTCAAAATGAATAGAATCCCAAACAAGATAGAGTCTATTACATGTCTCTTCTTTACTTTCACATATACATAGTTTCAATTTTTTTTGTATGTTATATTTGCAAGTTTTATCATTGTCAAAAAATGAAGATGAGATTCACAATAGTTTTTATTAGTACATGCCTTTGGCATTAGACTACGTTGATTAGTGTATGCTATTTTTTTGCATTTAGAGCTATGTACAAGTAAAACACAGAGGACTTTCTTGTGGCTTGTGATTTTGTCTTTTTGGGAGCATTAATTTGTGTTTCCAACATTTTGTGTGGATGATAATCTCTTGGGTAGTTCCCTTTAAAAATATAAAAACTAAAATATAATAATTTTCCCTAACCTTAGAGCAGCTACAAAAAATGAAGGCATAAGCTAGATTGTCACAAGCATCTATTGGTGATATAGGTGTGTGTTTTATTTTTGCCACAAGGATGCACTTTGTATATTGTAATGTCCCCAATTTGGCCTTACGCTCTTCATTTGGATTTAGCCTATTTCTGGAAATCCGTAGGCTACTCAGATGTGCAAATTTAGGGTTTCCACTTTCAGTAAGTCTTGCTTTCAACTCAGTTCAACTTTCTATTGGTTTTGAGGCGAGCTTACTATTTCTGGCATTGGCTATTTTTAGTAAGCCTAATTTTGGCAGTGGCTTCATCAACAGTTCAACTCAGGTCATCATGCTATTTTTGGCAATCCATTAGTTTCAGTATTGGTGTTGGTTTTGGTTATCTCCTTGGATTGAGTTTTATACTTAGTCAATTTCATGTTTTTAAGTTGTACCCCATGCCTAGGCTTGATGACTTCAAGTTGTTTTAAAAAAGGGGACATTAAGGGGTCAAGTTGAGCATTTAATGATTTAATAAATGCTTTATTGTTGCATTTTGAAATGGACGCCAAAAAGGGAAGATGAATAATATTTTATTATTTCAAATAAAGTGAATGGTTGAAGTGGCGTCCCTTTTGGAAGTTGAAGTGATTCGACTTCATGGAATTTAGAGTGTTTCATTTGCCATTTGAAGCTTATTTATTGAGGCCTTGCTCATTCATTTTTCATCTTGGAAAATGTTGTAAAGTTATGCTGCTGAATTAATTTCAGAATTCGGCTAAGAGAGAGCTTAGCAATTCTACTCCATTCTTTGGGCCTGAAATTATGGTCTCTTAGATGGTGGATTGAGAGTGTGCTTCATTCAAAAGTGCACATTGAGCTTCATAGTTGTAAGTTTTGGAGTTTTTATCAGATTTTGGGTTGTTAGTCACACCATGGCCGAAGGTCGATTTCACTCATAGCTCCCAATTTGATTTTTCTATGTTCATGGGTATTTGCTCAAATGTTTTCTAGACTAATGGCGACTCTTCGCTCAAGTTTTTAGATTTTATTTTGCTGTTTCTGATTTTTAAGAAGAAAATTGCCCCTCAAGAAAGCCGTACCTCTCATTAATTGCATTGGGTTTCGTGCCAAATGAATTAACATGATTTAATGCAGTTTTAACATGTGATTTTGGACGCCATACTCATAGAGAGCCTTTGCAAAAGATTTCAACTAATTTGAAGGTATTTTGGAGAAGATATGAGCATTTATGTGAGTTTACAGTTTGCTGATATAAAATTTCAGTTTTGCAGATTTCATATCAGATTTGTTATAGTTTGGTTTTTCAGTGCTTTCCTTAATAAGTTGGGTAGATAATTAGTGTGGGTTCATCCAATTCTTTTGTGCTTTGAAGCTATTGTAATTCTCATGTAATTTGCAGCTCTTTCTCATTTTGTAAGACTGTAAACAATAGTACTATTCTAGTCCTTTATTGCTGCAATTATTTCTTATTTCTCACATTAAGCACCTCTGAATTGTTTACCACCAGTGTGGAAAAATAACTCAGTTTATTTTTTCTCATTTTGTACCCACTGAAAAGTGGTGAATCCCCACTTATGAGTGGATGCCTACCGCAACAGATGAATTAGTTTGTTTTGTAATTTCTTCCCCCCACTGAATTAGTGGAAGTGCGAAATCCTTTCATGGTTGGTTCATTGCCTAGTTCCATTCAATTGTAACTTCATTTCAGTAATTGCTTAGTTTTCTCTGCCATATGACAACACCTCTCCTTCCTTGGGATTGAGTGTGCATTCTTGGCATTGAGTTTTGTCTTTTCACTTTCAGTTGTAATTAGTTTCAGTTATGAAGTTACTCAGCTCCTAGGGATCCTCTGACCATATGCTCGCTCCTCCTCCCTCATCGGGTCTTAGGGCACATTCTTGGTTAGAGTTACTATTCCGCATCGTTTTGGTTTTGGAGCTAACCTTAACGGGTGTGTGTTGCATTGTAACTGATATTGAAATCAAGGGAAAAATTGAGTGGGTATTTTACATATATGTTGATTTCGAAATGGAGATCTATAGGTTGTATGCAAGATTGATCAATATGCAATTTCCCTTAGCCATAGATCCAAAAGGCATGGATGGATTGAATTTGAGATGATATGTGTGGTATTTGCTATGGGAATTTGCAATGAGTTATGTGATAGATTTATTTATTTAATTATGTATATTCTAAATTGTTTTATGTATGATTTTTTTTCGATTTTTAAGAAGGTTTAAACTCTAGTTAGTAAGGTTTTTTTATTAATTTGTATTATGGTATATTTTATTTGTCTTTTAGTTTTGTATTACTTCTAGAGTAACTCATTTTTTAGGTGCCACCATATTTTCTTACAAGGAATATTATAATGCAACTTTTCTTTTTCTTTTTCTTTTTTGTGCATAGGTGTGTGTTCACCTTTTGTCAATGGTAGGATATATAAGCAAGGCGACAAATAAAGAAATTAGAAATTATGTGTTACTTTTCATTTCACCTCAATTAAATAGAAGTGCCTTGGTATGTAGGATATATAAGTAAAGTGGCAAATATAAAAAGTTGAGAAATTACATGCATACCTTTTCTTTTTAGCTATATAAAACATAGATTTCTATCCCTTATTTTAAGCCACATACAAATGAACTTTTATTTTTTCTTATCAATCTTGTTCTAAATTTGTTATGCTTAAATTTCAATGTTTAATTTGATTTTGGATTATTTTTATAGATTAATATTAGAGGTATGCTACTAAACCTTAGAACTAAGTGTGTTTCGTGGTTTATGGCGAATTTTAATGGAGGGTGAATTTTATGCTACTCATTGATGCTTATTTTATTTTGGACTAACTTTTTTATGTAGTTCATTGTTATTGTTGGCAAGTAAGGGGAGCAAATTAGAGATTCTATGCCTAGATATTTGAAGTGTTGTATTTTTACCCTAGTGTTAGAGATAAGAAGAGAACAAGAGTGAGTGTAGTAAGTCCATGAGTTTATGGTAGGAAATAATATGTACAGATAATCAATTAAAATTATTACCAACCATAACATACATCATAACACATTATACATGAGGCCATTTGGTGTTTGGCTATGTTCCATTTCTTCGCTTTGTACAAGGTTCTGGGCCCTTTCAAAACCTTGCTTACCTTATAAAAAACATACATCATAACACATTATACATGAGGCCAACTAATCTGTAGTATCACATTTTTTTTATCAATCGGATACTACATGTAGACCTTTTTTACGTTTACATTTATGTCTACTTTAGCACCTATATTGCATATAATTCTTTCTTTTATTCTTATCCTCTTTGTTCCACTATTTTTCTCTTATTCTATCATTTTCTTTTCCTTGTTTTTTTTCTTTGTCACCCCTTCCTTTCAATGTATTTGGACAAGACATCTTGGACATATCTTGCTAAGTTTAACCAAATTTTGTATCAAAATTGTAAAAAATTGCTATGCATTATGGAAGGATATGTTTATAGATTCTCTGAAGCTGAGTTTATGTATATTTTCCATTGGATAATTCCTTGTTGTAGGATCATTATCTAACCATTAATGGTCAACAAAGTTTGTTCTCCTTTTAATGACTTTGGTATTTGTATCTATGTTGTAATCTTATTAGATTTTGTTAATAAGGATGTTAGGTGAGCAAGGTGAAGACTACCTACTTCTAGTTATTTTATTTGTACTTTGAGTGCTTCGTTTTAGTCTAGGACTTGCTAGTACTAAGTATGAAGGGCCTCAATGAATGCTTTTTAGCTTCTTCCCAATCATAGACACTTCACATTGATGTTAGATGCATGATTTGATTCTCAAATTGTTCTCAAGTAGTCCTTTTAGTTCTTCTGTTGTTGCTGATCATCCCAAAGCAAGATTGACATAATGAGATTTCACTTAATTGTGTAGATTGTATATTTCTTATTTCTACCTCCAACTTAGTGTGTGCGATGCCACACTTCTTTCTTATTTCTTTGTTCTACTTATTTATCTCTTCCATTAGCTTTTCTCTTAGTGCATTCTCTTGGTTTTGCATTTGCTATACAATGTCTTATGTGATTTGTTTGAGTTATTGCCCTAAGGTGGTTGAAGTTTTCTAATTAGCTATGGTGATGATGTTTGTAGTGAATAAACACCTATTCTATTCTGCCAACTATATTGACTCGTTGCTTCAACAAATATTGTCTTGCAATAGATTGTAGTATATCCCTTAGTTGAAATCTCTCTAAAGGTGAAACTTGCACCAAGTTTGTGATTGGAAGTTGTAGACTTGGGGAAGGGAGTGGTTCCAATTGCTTTTGTTTAGCTAGGAATTGCTTGATTTACTTCATTATTTGTTGAGATGGAGATGGTGGGGTTAGCTTTTCTATTCTAAAACTTATTTTTGTTTTGCTGCTTGTTCCTTTTGTTGTTTTGCCTCCACTTCTTTCCATGATTTTTTTGGGTAACTTATCCTTCTCCTTTTGTAGCTTTTCTATTTGTTTCATATCATTTTCTTCTTTCTTCAACTTTTTTAACTCTTTCGTTTGCAATTTTTGTTCTTCTCCTTTCTCTATGAAAGCATTATAGGCCTTTTGGGTTGCTTTCATAGTGTCATGTTTTACTTTTTATGTGGCCTTCTTTTCCTTTGAGAGGAATGTGTCTATCCTATGTTGGTTATGCTTTTGCCACTTTTGTGTCTAAAACTTGATTTCTTATATCTTCTTCAATTTTGATTGTCTTTATTCTTTTCTATTTTAGGATTGTCGCTAGTTCCTCTATTCTTTAATTCTCCACAAATGTTTGAAGTGAAGTTAGGATGAAATCTATCATTACCTTTGGAATTATAGATTTGCTTTCTTTGTTTACATGCAGTGGTGAGTAGGATGCGAGATGTGAATACTAATTTTTCATCCAATAATTCTTCTTTGCCTTATGCTTTCTTATTTTGTTTATCCTTGTTTTATTTCTCTACTTCCTATGTTTTCTCTTGTTGTGTGTCTTGTTTCTCTATTGTGGTGGTTGGTTCTTATGAAGACTCCTATAATTTCATAGAGGTGCTTCATTTATACTTGCACCTCATCTTTTCTTATTTCTATATCAACTTGTATAGGTTCTTTGGTCTTTATTGTTGTTGCAATGTATTTTATTGTTTCCTATTGCTTCTTCCTAGGGTGGGATGTCATACTTTTCTTCTGTTCATTGCTCATCTATTAGACAAATTCTATAGCTTCTCCCTTTGGTGATTTAGTTCCTCTATTTGTGTTTGTGAAGATGAGATTTGCATTTTTTTTGATGTGATTGTTCTTCTAGTTCTTTTACAGTTTATGTGTTTGCAAATATCTTATTTCAAACCCTCGAGATTTTGTTTTTAGGCACTTAAAGCATCACACTTGTGATGTTACTTGTAGTGGGGGTGGTGAATCTAAAATTTTAGTCACTTCTGGTGGGTTTGAATTCTTTGATATTCCCCATTTCTTATGCAATTTGTTTTTGTTCTTCTCTAGGTGTTCTTGTTGTGACCTACACCCACGTCTGATTTTGACTCAACAAAATAGGGACTCCCCCTCTCTTTTCTTCTCATGTGTTTCCTTTGTGTCTTCTTGCTTTTGTGTGTTCTTTTTCTTTTTCTTGATTGTTTCCTTTTTTTGAATATGTTGTCTTTTGTCAGAATTTTTGACTTGGTCATTTAGACATGCCTTCTGGGGTATCCTTGAAATTTTGATGTCCTTTTGTTGGACTTTTGAAGTTCGTTGTCCCAATATGATTGTTAGATAGTTTCCAAAACCTTGACACTTATTCCATGGCAATACCCCAACCTACTTCCCTAGATTGGGATTAATGGCAACTTGCTCGCTTGTGTTTCTTTCCCTTTTTATTTATTGTTTTCTTTTCTTTTCATATATTTTTTCTTTTGTTATTTGCTCCCATGCCCTAGCGATTTCAAAACCATCATTTATGACTATTTGCAAATTTGGGCCAAGGAATTCATTGGTGGCTTGGTGAGCAAATTATAGACTGTATTTTCATTGGTACACATGTGCGACCATGAATTTATGGGTGGCCTTGTTTCAAGTTCTTGTTTCTTGTACTATACCCCTTCTTTTTACTAGGTAGGGTTTTCCATTTGTTGGTTCTCTTTTCTTGCTTTTTCTTTTCATATGTGTTTGCTTGATTATATTCGTGTTTTTCTTTTTCTTTTTATTGTGTCTTGTTTGTGTGTGTTTGTTTATGTTCATTTTGGTTTTTTTTCCTTTGTTTCTTTTTAATAAGCATGCTAGGGTCATTCATTGTGTGACCTTGTGTTTTTAGTTGTTTCCCTTTAGCAAATCCGTTTGTTAGAGTTGGGGACTATTTTTTCTTGACAACTTCATGATGATGTCATCAATCTCTTAGGATTTTAGAGTTCTATCACCTTGGTATGCTCTAATTTGCATCCCCAAAGATTAATGCTAGTATCCTTATAAGAGGTAATTGAGCTCATCTTGTTCTCATACTTAGACAAACCTATGTTTTGTCAAGGTTTCAAGATGTCAAAGTTCTTCTATTTGAGGTATTTTGTTATTATCTTTCTTGAAGCTTGATCTTGACAATTGTCCAATGTAATATCTTTTCAAGATTGGGGTTTAGAGTTTCCTTACTAAGGTATCTTGCTAACATCCTTCCCAAATTATTATCTCAATGTTTCTAAATTTAAACCCCCTTTTAGAGTCACAATTTTAGTGATCCTTTATTTTGGTACCTAATTAGAGGTTGTTCCAAAGTTTGACCTAACCTACTTAAGTATAATATCTTTTTAGAGTCAAAGTTTTGGATGTCCCTTATTTCAATATCCAATTAGCCACTACTCGAAAGTCCAACCTTGATGTGTTTTAAAGGTTAATAAGTGTACATTCAATGGTCTACATCCATATTTTATCAATGAAATATTTAAATCCATGACAATGTTAGAATAATGAATATTTTTCTATTTTTGCCAAAGTCCTCAAATAATCAATTGACTTTTTTATCTCAACATAATGGCACAAATAAGAATATGTCCCTTCTTCATTTTCTTCATCTACAACTAGCACTTGCACTAGGTGGGGTGCAAGGGTTACGTCGATAGAAAACTATTTTCTTATAATGAAATGAAGGAAATATTTGTAGAAAGTTTAATTTAAAAAAAAAAATTACAGTTGCAACATAGAATAGTTTTTCTTTTGCAATAAGTATATTTAGCAACACACTGTACCACTGTTTATAGAGAGGAT
Organism: Sequoiadendron giganteum; assembly: GCA_007115665.2. Classification (NCBI taxonomy): domain Eukaryota; kingdom Viridiplantae; phylum Streptophyta; class Pinopsida; order Cupressales; family Cupressaceae; genus Sequoiadendron; species Sequoiadendron giganteum. Next base: position 127,579,332 of record CM021104.1, read on the forward strand.
AGTTCTGTATTTATAAGAATGTCTGTGGCAGTGGTCCAAAGATCTAATGTTGTAGCATGCTAGAGATTTTCTTTCAAAATCTTCAATTTGTGGATGAAAAAGGTAGGTGAAAATGAGAGTTTGCAAGTGATGTGCATATCAGATTCAATTTTAGAATGGCAACATAATGTTTAGTAAGATCAATCATGGAAACATTGTGGTAGAGAGTTGTTTGATGGTCATCGATATAATTTAGTTTCATGGTTTGTTGGTTGTTTGGATTCATTAGTTTTTGTTATCAATCAACTTGTTAATAGATGCAGTTGTCTTACAATTTAGTTCTCAATCTTTGAGATAACATGCTTGTGTGCTTAGTTTAGTTTCAAAATTGGTATTTCATCTTTGTGTTGCCCAATGGATGCTCTTCTTCTTCTCCTTCTTCTTCTTCTTTTGATATTTTTCATCTTTATAAATATGCAAATATGGAAACTTTTGAGGATAAGCTCTTCCCCAATAATTATTTACTAGCGAATACTGACTCTCCTTCATACAAAATAGAAGACATAAAGATCTCTTTTAATAGTAAAAGACCGCTGCTCTGCATATCCAGAAGTAGGGTTTGCCCTTCCCAAATAACCGTTGGTTAGAATAGAGCATCCAACAATTTATACAATAGCAGTTTATTTGATAGAAAATTCAAACTAAGCATATATGTTAGTACATCTCAGAGTGGGTACTCTTCATAACTCATGAAAACCTTTCTATATAATGTATTCTTAGTAGAACCAAAAACTTTGGGCAGTTACAGACATACATGAGATTAGGTTTAATTGTGAGAAGCACATTCCTAATTTTATTGAAGTTAGAGAGCTCTTTCTATGGAACATGTTATGAGCTTTACATAATTTTTTTATGTAGATTTCTAGTTAACATGGTAGAATGACGGGTCAAATGGGATGCAATTAAACGGTAAAAGTAAATAAATTTTGAAGTTGATCTTAAACCCATGCCCATAATAATTTTTAAAATTCAAAAAATAAAAAATACAACTATTGAGGGCATCATGCAATGGTCACAAGTGGCACTGTTATTGTAGACTCTTGTCTCCACTGGGTCAAGCAGGCTTGTGATCTCTGTGCACCTGTTGGGCTATAGTGCTTGGTAAATGATACACATAAATAGATCTAAAAAACAAATATAGTTTCAAAATTTTAAGGATGCTACCATTATACATAAGGACTGTTTTGGAAAATATAAATCTGAAGTTTGCTGTGTTAGTACAATTTACTAATCAAAGATGCTACCATTATACATAAGGACTGTTTTGGAAAATATAAATATGAAGTTTGCTGCGTTAGTACAATTTACTAATCAAAGGATCTTGCTTTCTAGCACCCAGACGGAAAAAAGGAACCAATACATTTAAAGGGGGCCAATACATGTTAAGAACCTCTACTATTGTAGGTCACTTGTGCAGAGAGCCAAAATTCACTACCATTTGATTAACTTAAAATACACTCAAACTTTGAGAAGTCGTATCTGTTAATCTATAATCTAGAAATGAGGTCTAATGTTAAGGAATTGATATATAGAACCATTACAATCACCATGGTAAAAAAAATCCAAACAATTTAATCTACAACCCTAGGTCGAATTGAAGAATTACCTCATTCAAAATTTTAAATACATTGTCATAAAGATTATCACCATGTCATGAAAATTGTAGCTGAATAAAAAAAAACCCAAAGCATAGGCATCACTTAAAGCTATTTTCAGCCAATGGTCCAATTTAGCAGGATAAACCCTCTTGTGCATTGAGGGGACTGTAGACAATTTACTTGTTTGCAATATAATGGATATGAGATAGGAATATGACCTCTAGGTGCATTGCCTAGGTTGAAATTTGGTTGAATTTACATTGTAGTTTGATTGAGAGGGTTGTGGCCCTTGTTTTTGAAAAGATTAGCAAAATTTTCAGGGTGCCGTACCCTTCACAAAGAGCCCAAGCGGCCAAAGAGAAACATAGTTCAAAACAGAGATTGAACTATAGGAATAACTAGAAACAGCTGACAGATAGCTGTGGAAATAAAGAGATTAAGCAACCCCAGAAACAGAGGGTTTAGAGTTCGCTCCACGAGCTCGAGACCAAGAAGCAGATACAGATTTCTTCTTCCGAAGAACAACCGACCAAGGAGGCTCGGTAATAGAAAGCGAGGAGAACGGAGAGAGGATCGACCCCTCCTCAGCCACCACAGGACCACCAAGCATCGACAGTAAGGCAGCTGAGAACGGATCAACAATCGACATAGAATAGACACCCAACAAAGAGTAGACAGGGTTAGACAGAGCATCGACAACAGGTGCAGGGATAGGCCCAATCAGTGTCAGCAGAAGGGTCTGGCGCAACAGTGTCAGCAGAAGGGTCTGGTGCAACAGAGTTAGCAGAACGGTCCATAGGAGGAACCAAAGAGGAGGGTTCCGAAAGAGCATCAACTTGAGGGTTAACCAACACAAAAGAAACCTCCGAAGAAGAACCCATCGTGAGGTGATCAAGGAGAGCATCAGTCCACCAAGTCGCAGCGCCCTTGCGACGGGCATGAGGGCAAGCAGAGGCCAAGTGACCCACCGAAAAGCATCTCCTACACCGAAAGGGGAGACCCTCATAGTCTAAGAGCTTCTTCCATGGTCTGTCCTCCACCAGCAAAACGACATCCCCATGGAGAGGTTTAGAGATATCCAGATCAACGAGCAACCGAGCGACTATGGTGTGCCCAAATTCCCTAGTAGTAGAATCCACCATCAAGAAATGGCCAATGGTATTGCCAATGGCTTCGAAGCAAGATTCCTCCCAGAACTGGAGAGGAAGGTTTGGCAAACGGACCCAAACAGGTCTGGTATTCAACGACTCCGTAAGTGGGTTAAAAGAACGAGCCCAGGGCCTGATGGACAGAGAATGGATACCCCACATCCATCCTCTATCCAGAACACAGCTTCGCTCACGAGGGGAGCCAAAGGTAGCAATAAAGAAGCCCCTAGCGCTGGGATAGAGCTCGATTTCCCCAGCAACCAAAGGCTTCCAGGAAGCCTTCACCCAATCATGGAGGTCTGGGAGGGAAGGCCACAAACCATTAAATCTGTAGACCACACCCGTTGTGGCCCTTGTTATTATGCTGCAAGCTTGCAGGTAATTTTCCAAAGGAAAAAAAAATGAGCTATTGCAAATTTCAAAATTTTCTGCAGGAAATTAGGAGCAAATATTTTTTTAGGAATCATTATTCTAGCTAGTGCTAGGAGCAATAAGTTTGCAGTTGTTGCCATGAATTCAAGGATGGATATTTGACAAACTGCAATTTATTTGCAGGGTTGAAATTACTTACTGTTAAATTGATATACCCTAAAAGTAAAACCAGTAGTAGAGATGCAATATAGTGCTTGTGCTGGAATTGTTTCACTGCATCATTTTTTGAAACTCTGCTGAGAGGAACATGGCTTACCCTTCACTGTGTTAGCGATTCATGAATGTGAGGTACAAGTTTGACCTTTATATTTTAGACATCTACATTCTAGGACTATAGGATAGGTCTACTAAACAAGGGTGTTGCTTGATCTACTGCTGACCTTTTTATCCAGTAAAAAGAAATAGGAAATTGATTGTGCAGCTTGCCTGATATTTTTCATCTTAAAAAATATGCAAATATGTGATCTTCCGTGGATAAGCTCTTCCCCAGTAATTATTTAGTAACGAATACAGACTCTCCTTCAAACAAAATGGAAGACACAAAGATCTCCATTAGTAACAAAAGAATATTCAAAATTCTCACTTCTGCTACTCAGAATATCCAGAAATAGGGTTCGCCCTCCCCAATTAATCGTTGGTTAAGATAGAGCATCCAATAATTCCTACATTAGCAGTATATTTGACAAAAAATTCAAACTAAGCATATGTCAATGACTCAATACATCTATGAGTGGGTAATCTTCATTACTCATGAAAACCCTTCAAAAGAAAAAGGGGGTTACTTCATCTAATGTTGACCAATTTATCTAGTAAAAAGAGATGGGTAATTGATTGGTAGCCTGCTTGATTTTTTCATCTTAAAAAATATGCAAACTTCTATGGATAAGCCCTTCCCCAGTAATTTTGCAGAGGTGAATCCTTAAAAAAACGTAAGACATTGAGATCTCCCTAAGAAACAAAAGAAAGTTTAATATACTCATCTCTACTGCTTTGCATATCCAGAAATAGGGTTTGTCGTCCCCAATTAATTGTTGATTAGAACATAGTGTCCAATAATGCCTAAAATAGTAGTTTATTTGATAGAAAATTTGAACTAAGGATATGTTAATATATCTCAGAGAGGGCTCTCTTCTTGATTCAACGAAAACCCTTTGACATGATACAAGTCTTTTAAGATTTCTTTGAAGCCTAATCTACAAAATCGTTAGAGTAATATGGATAATTTAAGAACAAAACACAACGATGCCATGTTTTACATGGATACAGAGCAAGAAAGCCACGAATCCACTACGTATAACATTTATTGAAAAACAGATGCTCGTAATCTTACCATATACTCGATCTAGAAGAGCAAGAAAACCAAAATCTGCTAGATATAAACTGCAAAGTAGAACAGATTGACTTCACCTTACTTATAATGAAATGAAAGACAACAAGAAACGATATGGCCGGATATACATTCACAAAATACAAAATCATTGACACCATGGCTAGTGACTTACCTTGGCTAACAAATTGTGTCATGCTATCGACAATGCCGATGAGAAAAATGGGTAGAGTTAGGAGGAAAAATAGGTATTATCAAAACTGATCAAAGTTGAAAGATGAGAAAAACGAAAACCAGTCTCCCTACGACGACTACTTCAATTTGTTCGCAATAAACGAAAATTAGGTCTAAATATTGGGGCTTCATCACCAACACCATCACAAGCTAGGCATTTATGCCACTGCATTTATAGTCAAATTTGATATGATTTTACATTTGGCAAGATTTGTTGAAAGATTTTGTGTTAAATAGCAATTCTCCTCGGCATCTGAAAACCACCACCTACCTCCCAATTTAACGGTGATCCAGTAGTTGTTTGGCGGCGTGAGACAGGTTTCAAGCTGAAACCTCTCACAATATATAGCCTATTGTCTAATAATTGCATAAACATGTCCTACATTGAATTGCGCATTCAATAATATTTCTTCAATAAATAATATAAAACTACTACATATTAAAATAAAATATTAATTTTATTCTAAGTTACCGATTCTTTTTTTGGGTTTGAGTACAAGTATGAGAATCTTGTATGGGATTCAGTCATTTTTTTTTGGGGGTTGGGTATGTTAATACAAAAACATATAAAAATTATAAATATATACATATTTGCAGTAGTAATTAAGTTCAAAATACACCACCATATTAATAGTCAAATAATATAGCAAAAATACACCACCACTTTCATAGTCAAATATTAAAATATTAGTGATATTCAAATGTCATGATATAAAATTATAAATTAATGTTCAAACATAAAAATGTCAAATGTTTACAATCAGCCATAATTGATCATTGATCAATCTTAATCATATGGGCCATCAAAAAGAGCATCATCAACATCATTAGATGCTACATTTTGTATAGAACCACAAATAGCATCAATGGCACTCGCACAGGCACTGCCACTAGCACTCTCATGCTCATGAATTGCTTTAGGCTCATAGTCTATTCAAGCTTGTGCAAGCAAGAGAGCAAGTTCAACAATGGAGGCAAAAAAACTTGTTTTTCATTCACAAATTGTTAAATGAGTGTGTTTTTACCTATTTGATGTGTTAGGAGCCAAATATTTGGGTTGGAGACAATATTTTATTATTTAAAAGTCAACTAAATGTCAAAAAAAGAATAAAAAATGTAAAAAACGTTGAATATTTTGCGGCCTAGGTGTTCAAATAGCCGGATTATGTTAGGGTACGTATCAGGTACGAAATTTTCGTACCCACAAGGTGGGTTTCGTACCCTGCTCGTATCCACAATCCTAAACTCGTATCCTACCTGAATTTGAATTGAATATGTATCGAATCATATCCGAGACCTTTTCTGGGCGAATCAATAACTTAGATTTTATTAAATAATGCATCTATCATGCTTGGTTTAACTAGGTCCAAAATATGGTCATAGTCCATTAATGAATCCATTTTGTGAGATGTAGTGATCCTAAAATTCAATGTTTTGAGTGGGCTTAAAGTCTTAACACACCATTCATCAACCCTGATGGCACCTTCCAAATTTTCAGGTTTTGAATGCCCATATTGAAAAAATTGCTTTTGCACACTCAGAAGTGCACCTACAAAATCTGCCTGAGTGATCTATTTTGGAGGGTCACAATTTGAAGCCAGTTGATTTTCAAGCCAAACCCCTTGGTGGACACATTTATGTGACATATGTGAACATGCATGTCCGTTTTTAACTTCCCATGATGAGTTTTGATAGTATTTTGAAAAGAGAAGTTGGAGGGTTCTGACACCTTTTTGTTGTTTGCATATTGTCAGTCCTGCAAGTTGGCCTCCTGTTGAAAGTGATATTTTGCAACTGGATGATCGTCATGTCAAACAGATTGTTGCTCTTCATTCTCCCTACATTAATGTGCTCCTTGATCCGTTTTCAGAGTCTCATGATTAGATTTGATATTTTTATCAGGTCAAAGCCAAATGCAATTTGTTCACTTTTTACACCTACGTTTTCAGAATGCTTCAAAGTGGTCATCTTTGACCCTTAATATCTTTTGACGAATGAGGATTGAAGGGAAGCCCTCTTGCACACATATTTAGTGTATTCAAATGACCTAGTGTGTCTAGTGGCAGTTCCGTAGGAGAAAATTTGATAATTTTTCAAGGAGGTGACTTGGTGTGCTGGAGTTGGTTTCTGACAGGTGAAATTGCAGAAAAGCTTGAGTGAGCCACTTTGGTATTTAATGTTTTTCACCTCAGGAAGAATTTTTCCATGCCATTTGTTGCATTGGATTTTTGGTTCAAATGGTTACATGTATGCTCAGTTTCGCGTCTCTTGGATAAGCTTTGATGGGTTAACTAATCATTTTCTAATTGCAACATGGCCAAAATGGATGTTTCAGAAAGTTTCAAATTTTGCAATTCTAATGACAACCCATTTCTTGTTTTCGTCCAAAACATCTCCAACTCTATTTTTTGTTGAAATCAAAGGTCATCTGATGCATTATTTTAATACATATTAGTTGCGACAAAGGCGTCCCGAGGGCAGTTTACAAAGGAGGTACTTGAATTTTAAGGGCTAGGCAAAATTTGAAGAAATGGGTTTTCTCTAAATAATTGATTATGATCTCACACAAATTTTCGAGGCTCCAAGTGCCCCGATTTGTCCGCAATAAATTTTCCCTATTTGGGCTGCTAGAATTATTTTTTCCCCTTTTCTCTATGTTTTGATGCAATATATTTAAAACATTTTATGTGTTTTAAATATTATGAAAGAAAAATGCATGGGAATGAAGGAATTATTAGGGAAAATTAAATATTGTAAAGTTCATAAAATTAAACTTTACAAAATCTTTTTTTCTCTGCACGAAGTCTCTCCCGGGAAGCGGGGATTGGAGGAAGTCAAATATCCAAGGGCATTTTAGTAACATTTGTAAACATTTGAGAAGCCAAAGCAAATATTAAATCAAATATTTTACAATGTTTTGGGAAAGTTTCCCCGCCAGCTCGTGGAAGAAATGCTCACGCGAGCAGAAAGTCATGGGGAAGCGGGGAGAATGTTAGGGGTAGATTTTGATCTACAATCTCTATTTGCATTGAGGGGATTGAAGCATTTCCTTCTCCATGGAGGTTCCTCTGAGGTGTTTTGGGCGGATTCAGACAAGAATTGTTGCAGTACAAAAGTGAAATCACGTTTTTGGTCTTCCAGCTGATTTTTTGGAGGATCTATTTGGTCCAAATTTGCTGCCCCATGCTTTAAATCCATACCTTGACCATTCCCAATGCTTGGGAAAAGATTTTAAGCATGTTTGAGATGATTTTTGGTTACGACAGCTGCAAAAACGCCCTCTTATTGAGAAAAACGACCCCAACTTGCATTAGTAGTAAAAATGTATCAAATTCATTTGGAGAAATGTCATTGTTGGCCAGGGCTTCAAACAGGAGGATATGGAGTTTCACGTCTGCAAACAATAATGATGCCGCCATGGTTAAAGTAGAGCAACAAAGCAAGAATCAAGTATTCCTTGCTTGCATGTGAACAGAAGAGCTGATGTCAGCACAAAGCTACGCGGGCATGGGGATTGGAGGCTCCAAAGAAGTATTTCAAGATTTAAAAATACATTTTATTGAGCTATTTAAAGCCTTCCCCGCCTGAGTAAGATTTTAAGGCCATCATTAAATGCAACAGGAGAACAGGTGTTGGGGGATGGAAGACCATGGTGGGCCCAAGCAAAATTTTAAAAGGTTTTCTTTTAATGGTGGCTTCAGTATGGCCCGATGGAAAATATTTGAGCTTTTCACATTTTAGCAATAAAATTTTAATATGTGAAATGGATAAAGGAAGTGGGTAAGATTTATTTTACCCGATAAGTAACTTTTTAAAAAGCTCCACCATTTTAAAAGAAAGCAAATATTTTAACATAAAGTGAAGTGGAATTATTGGAGGCAAAAATAAATATTTTATCTTGGTAAACAGATTTTTTTTTTCGTTCACTGTATTAAAGCAAAACACTCTTTGTTGCTAGAAATGAAAGAATGAAATATAGGGGAAATGATTTTAATGCCTAGTGAATAAATAAATATATTCACTGATTATTAATATAAAATATAAGTTGCAAGTGGGGTGATTATTTTATTTGTTGGAAAATAGAGATGAGAAGTGTAGCTAGGATAAAGGTAAAGGCACAATGAACGATTTTCACGGGAGAACAAACCAATTTTTCATTGTAGGGCAAATGGAGAGAAGAGTAAAAGTTTTACAGAGGAGCAAAATATTGGCAGGTAGGGTAAAATGAAGCTGATAATTTTTTACCATAGGGGTAAAAGAAGAAGTGAAAGACTTTCACAAAGATATTTTTCAGTTGCAAGGATATTTTCAACAACAAGGGCATGAGAAGGTCATCATGAAGGGTATATTTTTTTGTTAGAGGGGCAAAAATGCAAGATTCATGAATCTAGAAGCAGATTGAAACTTCCTCAACAAGCAAAGGTAGTTATAGATCAAGGGAGCTGAAGATGCCAAATGCCAACAACAAATGTAGTTTTAGGGTTTCTGCTTCTTCTATATCTTCTTTCTTCTTCTCATTTGTAGAGGTTCTCAACTTCTGGTTTAGGAGAAGGAAATAGAAAATGCTTAGTTGGGAGTTGGAGTTTATTTACAGTAAATGAATGTACCAATTTCTATAACACTGTCAATTAGTTTGAGCAAATCAGTAAAAAATATGCAGAATTTATCTCCATTTTGTGTTCACAGATAGCATATGGATTAAATATATCAATGATATATTGATTTGTCATTGCAATTTTTTTGCAGTTGTGTGATTTGTGTATGGGTTTCTTCAAGTTAAAGATTAAATTATGTATGCAAATTACTGTGGGTTTGAGGGAATGAAATGGATCTTTAAGTATGATTATGTAGTAATATGAGAGGTTGCAATTAATGCAAGGCATTAATTGTCAAAGGGCCACTAATTTGATATAAGTTGTTTAAGTTTGCATTCATGAGCTTAGATTTGACTCCATGCCTCAGGATTAGGCACTGATCTGTGATATTACCTAGATCATGTTCATAAACAATCTAATCATATTAAATCTCTGTTACTTTGGTCCTTTTTGCTTTCATGTTTAAGTTATTATAGTTTCCTATATCTTCATGGTGTTTGAAAGAGTGTAAAGGTTGAATTTGAGAGAAGTTTACCTAGTAACCCTCTATGTGTTTGAGATGAAGAAATTTAAGTTATTGTTCTCAGTAATGTTCAATGCAAGTGGGATTATGCTTGAACCTGGTAGAATATACAATACCCAACACTCTTACACCTGAGAACTATCCACTTTCATAAGTCTGTAGTTTGTTGCTTGGCATAAGTTTATCTTAAGATCAGACCTACAATTAGGAACACCCTCCTGAGTCCCGTGGAGCTCAAAGTGCAGAAGGCTTTCATGGCCTTGTTAGTTGGCTTTTCTTGTCTTCAATCTCTTGATAGTGCAAATTCCTTGTCCTAAACAATTAATCTCCTAGATTAGGCATTGTGTTTCTTCTTAGGATTGAAGGTTGCAAGAAAAATAACCAACAAACCCATTATTTTGAATTACACTCATTCTTGTAGAGAAGGGGGATGAGCAAGTCTCTTGTTACCAATAGAGTCGCAGGGAACGAAGTGCCCTAAACTGCCTCAACTTAATTAAAAGATCAAAAGGAGGAATGAAGAAATTGCAAAGAAAGAAATGGAGACATAATATTAGAAATAATAACAAGTAGACAACTTCAGGAACTGAAAGAACAAATCACTGAGATTATTATCATGAAGGGAGAAGCTGCCGACCAAAGGATGACAGTGCAGGAGTGGGACGCCAATGTGGCACACTGGCATCTTGTACGGACAAATTACTAAACCCTTGGACACAATTGCAAAGGATCTGCTAATTGATTTAGATCCGAGGTTTGTGTAATCTATTGAATTAACAAAAAACAAGAAATGCTGATAAAGGACAAGGAAGGTGGGGGACCAACTTATAGAGGGTCTTGTGCTTTGAAGCCTTCCTCCAAGCTCTACACAAAAAGCTTGTACACATGACGAACAAGAAAAAATGTTGCGGCAGTTTTGGGGCTTGCCATAATCAAACCCTTGTTTTGGTGTTCCCACCTCCACAAATTGCCAAATAGATGGAAAGAATAATAGACACAAAGTAAAGTAGACACAAAGTGATAAAAACAAACCCTGCTCAGGAGGAGAACTTGTGTGACAAGATAAGACACACAAAGTGGTGAAAGAAAACCTTGCTCGGGAGGAGAGCCCGTGCCACAAAAATAAGAGACAATAGAGAGTGTGATAACAAATAGACAAGAATCAAGAGAGCATTACCAACAGTTCGTGACCCCCTCTTGGTTTGAAAGACACAATGCTAAATGCTTGCAAGGGAGCTTTGGTTGTTGGAGGATCTTTAATCTAGCAAAGCTTTGTTGTAAAGACGAGATCAAGAGAATAGAAGAGCAAGAGAAGAGAGCTAGATCAGAGAGATAGAATGAATGAGTGAGATTGAAAATAATGGTTTTGTTCAATTGCATGGGCAGGAGGAGTTGCTACTCTCGAAAATTGACCATAGGGACGTGTTGGGTGAAAGATTCCAAGATTCCCCGTTTGAACTCACAAAAGTACAAGGATGCTAGCGCACCATGTAGACATCCACACATCGCGCAGGTGTCCAACTCGTCATTTCACAAGAAACGAGGTGACAGACTACTGTCACTTCATTAGTCCTTATGGGGTGAAAATCACGAAATTCCAACCCATAAGGTTCTTGGCATAAATGTGGCTAGACGCCATAAATGTGAGGGTCAAATACGCAAATGTGAAATTGCTATGAAGTGCAATTTTACGACATTACATTTTGCCCCTTTAGTGAGCTGATCTTTAGAAAAAATCAGCTACACTAGAGTAGAAAGTAGAACATTAGAGAAAACTCAAGAATTTGAATTTTTTTACTGATTTTGCATGCCAAAAAGGATATTGTAGAGGTCACATAGGTTGAGTAGGTAGGTATCGACGATGCCCCCATCAATCGAGCTCAGTGAGAAACCACAACATTTGACGTGAAATTTCGTGCTGCAAAAACTCAAATTTAGGTCAACTCAAAAATTGGAAGAAGCTACCAAGGCAAGAAGAATGCTCAAGAAAAATTTAGTGGTTAAGAAGAAAAATACGATAAAGAAGTGAGTATATACCCCTTCGTGATTTTGTCCCCATCTTGGTGGGGTAAAAGTAGAAAAAATGATGTCACCAAGAAAAATGGGCCTCGGGGGGGGTGTGGGGGATATAACCGAGTGGGCCTCTAGAAGGCTCATTGCATTATTTTTGTACTGACGATACATATTGTATAGCATTATTTTGATGTATAGACACTATGCATATTATCGATGAAGGTGCATTGCATTAACATGTTCTTTTAGAGGTGTTCCATCCATAGACGACAATCCATAAGCACCAAAATCATACACGAAGATGACAATGTAAGGACCTAACCAATTGGGACTAAACTTTTGCTTTTGATTAGACAGTGCATTCACATATATCTAATTCTCATAGAGAACTAGGTCACCCACCTTGAAAGTCCTAGGAAGAACACCCTGATTGTAGTGTCTAGAAAGTGATCGTTGATATGCCTTAAGATGGTCGAGGGCCAACAATTGGCACTCATCGAGCAACGCAAGCTGATGCAAATGATTAGAACGGTAAGTCTCATTATCAATTAAGCCTTTAAGAGAAACTTGCAAAGATGGAATCTCCAATTCTTAAGGCATGATAGCCTCATCACCATACACAAGGTTGTACGATGTTGTTCCCATCGCTATACGAACACTTTTGCGATAAGCCCACAAGGCGTAAGTTAATTGAGTATGCCAATCCTTACCATGTTTGTTTACTATTTTTTGTAGAATGAGCTCAAGAGTTTTGTTAGGCACTTCAGCTTGGCCATTAGATTGAGGATAGTACGGTGTAGAAAAACTATGTTGAATGTGACACTTCTCTAGGAACTGCTTCACCTCTTTGTTCTTAAATGGCGTACCCTTGTTGGGAACAAGGGTAGAAGGCAATTTGAAGTGAGCAATGATATTGTTCAAAAGAAAGCTGCAGATGGCTTCAATGTTTGTGGTTCAAAGTGGAATAAATTTGACCCATTTTGTGAAGTCATCTGTAGTTGTGATGATAAAGGCACGTCCTTTAGAAGGAGGTGATATTTAACCAATGATATCCAACCTCCATTTTGCAAATGGCCAAGGAGAGGTGGGTTTTCAAGCTCTTGAGAAAAAAGCATGAATGAGATGGCTATGCTGTTGACATTGCAAACACTTCTTGACAAAGGCAAAGGAGTCTTGCTCTATTGTTTGCCAAAAGTATCCCATGTGTATCAGTTTTGTCACCAGGGATTTACCACCTAAGTGTCCACTCCTAGAGCTCGAATTGGCTTCCTTAAGGACAAGGGGTATTTCCTCTTTAGTGAGACATCAAAGAAGCAAGTCATTGTAAGACTTTCAATAAAGAACATCCAACAACACAACATATCAAACTGCAAGTTTTCATATCTGAGTGTGATCATTTTTTGTCGCATCATTAAGAAAATTTCCAGTCTTTAGATAATTGTAAATGTTGGAATACCACTTTGAGTCCACATGAGCACACACAAGAACATCAAATTTAGGTTTATTTGAGACAACGGGAGAGCGAAGAATATGAACCACAAAATCGTATTCTTCTATATCGTTATCCAAAGGCACAAGGGAGGTAAGACTTGCCATGACATCCAGATGTTGGTTTTCTCTCCTAGGGACACTATCTATTATGAAAGAGGAGAAGCGATCAAGCAAGGATAAGGCCAAGTCCTGATACTGAGATAGCTTATTCTTCTCAGCCTGATACGCTCCTACGATTTGGTTTAAAATGAGTTTAGAATCTCCATGTATGTGAAGATGTTTAATGCTTAATGCAATCGTGTAATGTCCCCTTTTTGGGATAATCCTAAATATGCCCTAATCTATTGATTTTGAGTGATTACTTTGGAGTTTGGGAATGTTTATAGTGTGAGCAGACCCCTGCAAAACAAAGTTAGAGAATATTTACAAGATAATATTAATTAGGATTCATAAATAAGAAAATCAAGAGAGCATGGTTAGAGATACAACTACCTGTTTAGACCTGCAAATATGTTAGAAGTCATTTATGAATAGAGATAATATCATAATGAAATACATTGAATTCGTTAGATGCTCTAGTTCATTCTTCCTTGGTCATAATGGTCTGATAGGGTGCCCTAGAAACCCTCTATCCTAGGCCCAAGGGCAGTACACCCCCTTGGCCCATGTGGCCCTTGCCATCCATATGGGTGGGGTACCTAGCGAGGCGTCGTATCATCGTTCCCTTGATCATAACCATTATGAATTAATTATAAAGCGGGTTTGAGGGTGCAACTACAATAGGGTGTCCTGGGCAGTCATTTCCTCTAAGCCCAAGGGCAATACACCTCCTTGGCCCATGTGGCTCTTGCCATCCAGATGGGTGGGGTACTTAGAGGGTGACCCACACGCCGTTTCCCCTCCTTGTAGGCCCTCAATTCCTTTATTATGTTTACAATCGGATAATATGAATATCAATCTCTAATTAATGAACATTATTCCACCATATTAATGCACAGATTTTGATCATAATTACTGAATCAACAATATACATATCCTATTCACACTAAGTCAAAATATTGATTCCTTAGATGCAGATACATGCCATATATAGTCCAACATTATTATAATGTTATTTTATCTATTATTTATCTTCTGCAGTAAATGATGATGCAAAGACTTATATTATTTATGTTCTGCAAATAAATGATAATGCACATATCTATATTACTTATCTTCTGCAAATAATAGGTCTGTAAAATGATAATGCACATACCTATTATTTGTTCTCACAATAAATGATTATGCAAGTGTGCAACCTATTATTCTAATCAATTTATACAAGTTTCTTGTACCATTATGTATGCAGTATGTTCAAACACATAATCTGTTTATTGCAGATTGGAAATATACACATTTAAAATGGTGAGAAGACTTACCTTGGTTGCTGCTAGAGATTCTCTTTGTTGCTACTCAGTATATTCCCTCTTCTACCATTCGATGCCTTCACTCCTTCCCTTGTCCCTCCTTTATAACCTTTGATGAGTCTCTTGGATGTGCCTTTTGGTACAACCATTGCATGCCCTTTGAAGTCGATTCATTATTTGACTCCATCGTGGCTTTTAGTTAGGTATTTTATTTAGTATTATATATATTTTATTTCTTTTATTTTGTGTGTTTTGTGAAATCATATAATTTTATTGCATTTTATATTTTATTTTATTTCATTTGTGTGTTGTATGATATTATATTAATTTATCTTAGAAATTATTGCTTTTTAAGAGAATAAATACAATAGTAATTAGAATTATATTTAAATATCAATTGCCCATATTGGGATTTCAATTATTTTTTGTAATTTGATACATTTGGGGTAAATATTTTTAAGGCACATGACAATCCTCCCCCCTTAAATTTGCTTGTCCCCAAGTAACTTTAAACTAGAATGATAAAAAATCTGGGGCCCTTCCCAAGTTGTATCCTCGGTGGGTAGTCCCTTCCAGTTGATGAGGTATTCTTCAATAGTTTTGTTTCTCAGTCTTTTTTCTCACACATTGAGTATAGTTTCAGGTTCTAAGATCAATTTACCTTCATTTTCTAATGGTGGTAGTTCTGGGCATGGAATGATGTGTTTCCCCAACACCCTTTTGAGGCGGGACACATGAAACACGTTGTGGATTCTGCTGTTGATGAGAAGTTCTAATTCGTAGGCCACTTCTCCAATTTTCCTCAACATTTTATATGGCCCGTAAAATTGGGGTTTTAAGCTTTTCGGCTCCATTGCTTTTGATAGATCACTGTTTGTATGGTTGTAGTCTCAAGAAGACCATGTCCCCTATCTCAAATGTTCGTTCGGTTCTTTTCCTATAAGCATATATCTTTTGTTGATTTTGGGCATGATGCAGGTTATCTTTGAGTGAATTCATGATATCCACATTTTTCTGTATGAAATCTTTGGCTCCTAGTGCACGAATCTCTGTTCGGATCAAATCACCAAAGGATGTGGTCTCATAGTCGTATAGTTCTTGAAAGGGACTCATCCCTATGGAGATATGGTGGGTTGTGTTGTAACAATATTCTCCCAAGTGTAACCATTTAATCCATCCACCCTGTTGTCCGGTGACATAGTTCCTCAAATACCCTTCCAACCACTTGTTGATGATTTCTGTTTCTCCGTCTGTTTGCGGGTGATAAATGGTACTTGGGGTTAGTTCTGTCCCTGCTAATTTGAACAAATCTTGCCAAAATATGCTAAGGAAGCGGCTATCTCGATCGCTTACAATATTCCGTGGGAGGTCGTGTAGTCTGAAAATTTCCTTAAAGAATATCTCGACCACTTGGGGAGCTCTAAAGTCTGTGGATATAGCTATAAAATGTGCATACTTGGCGAGGTGGTCTGCTACCACATAAATGCAATCTTTGCCTTGTACTTTAGGCAACCTTGTTATGAAATCCATGGAGATGCTCTCCCACTTTTGGTTTAGGATGGGTAGTGGTTGAAGTAGCCCTGCGGGGAATGTGTGTTCTTCTTTATTCCTCTGGCATACCATACATTCATTAGTGTGTTTCAATACATCTCCCTTGAGTTCCTTCCATGTGAACCTTTCCCTGATTTGTTTGTATGTTTTGAAGTACCTCTGGTGCCCAACTAATGGGTTATCATGATAAGTCTTCAAAATTTCCTTCTTTAGCCGTGATTCTGGAGTGATGTAAATTCTATTTTTGTAAAGGATGAGGTCGTTCATAACTTGGTATTTCTAATCTTGCACTTTTGCTTCCATTAGGTCACTTGATTTTTTTTTTTTTGGCATATTCAATGGTTAGAATTGTCTTCCATTATGTAGATATTGCCACCATTAAACCAAGGTGGGGTCTTCGTGAAAGGGTATCTGCTACTATATTGTTTTTACCCTTCATATATTCAATGTCAAATTGTACGCTTGTAGTTTACTCACCCATTTTTGTTGTCTGTCGTTCAAGTCTTTTTGGCTTAGGAAGAATCTAAGGCTGTTGTGGTATGTTTTTACAACAAACCTCCCGCAAATTAGGTATTGTCTAAACTTTGCGAGGGCGTGCATAATGGCTAGCATCTCCTTGTCATAGACTGAATATGTTTTCTCTATATCCTTGAGCTTCCTGCTTTCGAAAGCTATGGGGTGCTTGTCTTGCATTAGTACGGCCTCGATGCCTTCTCCCGAGGCATCACAATATAGCTCAAAGGGGGAGTTGAAATTGAGTATTGCTAACATGGGACAAGAACTCATTGCTTCCTTTAATTTCTCAAATGTTGCTTGTGCCTTCTCATTCCAAGAGAACGCTCCCTTCTTGGTTAGGTTAGTAAGTGGTGCAACTAGCCTTGAGAATCCCTTTATGAACCTTCTGTAATAGCTACACATTCCTAAGAATCCTTTGAGGTGGGTTAAAATCTTGGGTTTTGGCTAGTTTCTGATTGCTTCAATTTTTTCTTCATCTTCTTTAACACCTTGGGTACTAATTTTGTGCCCCAAGTATAAGATCTCCAGGCCAAACTCACATTTGGACAACTTGGCAAATAAGGAATGTTCCTCAAGTATACTTAGCACTTCATCTATATGTTTTAAGTGTTGCTCCCATGTTCTGCTATAGATTAATATGTCATCGAAAAAAACCAATAAGAACTTCCTTAGTTGCTTCCTAAAAATGTGGTTCATGCAGGACTGGAAGGTTGGAGGTGCATTAGTTAACCCAAAAGGTAGGACACGAAATTCAAAATACCCATAATGACATCTAAAAGATGTTTTTGGTATATCTTCCTCCCTTAATATGATTTGATGGTAACCCGAGCTTAAGTCGATTTTTGAAAAATAGATTGCTCCGTGAAGTTCATCGATAAGTTCATCAATTTTGGGAATAGGGTACCTATTCTTTATTGTCTTTTGGTTCAAAGCCCTATAGTCAATACACATCCTCATAGTGCCATCTTTCTTCTTTGAGAGAACAACTGATGAGGCGAATGGACTGGAACTGGGTTGAATGTGCCCCATTTCTAATAACTCTTTTATGGTTTTCTCAATCTCTTCCTTATATTTGTGAGGATGGCGGTAAGGGGTGGTAACAACTGGTTTTGTTCCTTCTTCCAGTTCGATGGAATGTTCAAAACCTCTTTTGGGTGGAAGATTGAGTGGAATGTCACTAAAGACCTTTTTATGCTCTTCTAGGATTGGTTGTATGTCTATGTGGATCGACTTCCCCTTGGAAGTTGTTTTATCTAGGATTAAGCATTGAGCTACCCACTCAACTTGGCCATGTCTAAGGGTTCTTTCCATTTTTTTGATGAGATTACTCTAGTGGATCCGTCGGATATTCCATGCAAGGTAACTCTCTTCCCTTCATGTACAAAGCATATCTCTAACTTGGGGAGATCAAAGATAAAGTGTCCCAAAGAATGCATCCATGGGGTGCCCAAGATCACATCCATGTATCCCATATCCACAATGTAGAATTTGTCTTTAATCGGGTGCCTTCCCAAGGTGATGTTAAGTTGGGAGATTTTCTTCCTGCTAGGAGTGGTGGATCCATCAGCCAAGGTTACATTGAATCCTTTCAAATCTTCTGTTGCTAGCCCTAGTTTCTTAACTAAGTTTTCATGAATAAAATTGTGGGTAGCCCCACTATCTACTAGGGCTGTTACCTTTTGTTCTTTAATTGCTCCTCGGATCCTAAAGGGATGATGCTTGGATGCTTTTGAAATGCAAGCTAGGGTTCCTCCTTCCTCATCACTTCCGGGGTGATCTCACAAAGTTGGTTTACAATTTCTGAGAGATTCTGATTTTTGCTGAAATCACAAATTTTTAGAAAATATAATGATTTAAGTCTTTAAAAGTTGCATTTTAAGGATTCCAATTGAAGAGGGTTTGATCAAACCACCTTAGATCAAACCCCCCTAGTTTTAAACCATACCTACAACAGAGTCTCCTTTACACATATCAAAATGCTGATAAAAAATCACTTTTGATTTACCTTTTGGGGGATCAAATGAATTCATTTAAAATTTATTTTAAATGATCATGGTAGTCCTTAGAACGAGCTATCCAACGAATATAATTTTAATCTGTTTTGGTTTTATTATGTATTTGTTTTTTTAGTTTTATTAAACATAGGTTTTTCATCGAAAATCAAGCTCTTTGTTTTGCACATGTTGAAAAATAGTAGATTATAAAAAAATAATAATTTAAAAATATGTTCGGGCTAGGTTTTGATGTCCTTGATCCATTAAAAAAAGTAAAATTGAATTTCGATACATACAAAAAAAGTTATGTTGTATACAGTCCGGGTATGTCTGAATTGTAATTGGTTTGACTTTGAATCTTGATTAAGGAAAAATATTTAATAAAAAAATATGAAACCAAATGAAAGTGCTAGATATCGTAGTTACAAATCTAAATTCAAAAAAAATAGAATTTTATCTTTAATACAAAAAAAGTTATGTTGTATACGGTGAGCGTCACTTCTTAAAAATGATGTTTAAAAAAAAAAAACTAGTTTCCAAAGGAGATGGAAAAAGACGTGCAATCTAATTCCAAATTTTTTGAAAAAAATATAATTAGAATCTATAGACAAAATTTCACAAATCACTAGTTTGCATCATCTTCAAATTCCTCACGGTTTAGCCGCTATAGGAGCCCGAAAGTGAATATTTAGTTTTAAAAAATCAATTTGGTGTCTAGTTTGCCCAAGAATTGTAAACTAGTATTGTGGGATCACCCTCCATCCAGTTTTGTCTTTTTGCATGGGTTTACCTCCCTTCATTTTTTTGAAGCATTACCTCTTTATGAGCTTTATTTTCTTCTTCACACCTATGTCTTGGTCCCCACTTTTCCTTGCAGTAGTAGCATAATCTTTTCTTTCTAAGGTCTCTCCGATTACAAACATGACCCGGGCCCCAAGGTTCATTGCACTTAAAGCACGACTTCTTCTCTTGGTCTTCTTTTTGTGTGCATATATGATCGGGTTCCCATTTTCCCCGACAATCAAAACATAGTCCTTTCCTTGAAAGCTCTTCTCAGTTGTTATGAGGGAGGAATGTTCTTTTGTGTTTGTCCTTTCCATGGAAGTGTTTGTCTTTTGATGTTATTTTACTTGAGGAGGGTTTTCCCCTTATTTGGGCAGTATCTAGTCGAGTGGCTTTAAGAATTGCTTCTTGGAGTGTGGAGGGGTCTAAGGCGCTCGCTAGGCCACAAGTGGCATCTGACAACCCTTCTATAAAAATGTAAGTGAGCCGATCTTCAGATATACTAGGGACCATAATTGCTAGTCTTTGGAATTCAAAAATGTACTCTTCAAGGGTCCCTCTTTGTCTTATTCTGGTTAGCTCCCTAAAATGTTTTCTAGGATGGGTTTGGTCAAATCTTTCAATGAGTCTTTTCTTGAAGACTTCATAGGCCTTGATATTTTTGTGATCTTGGGTAATTGTGCCATGATGCCACCAGTCATGTGCCCCCCCTCTAGGTGTAGTATGGAAAATGTAATGGCATCTTTTTTTGTCATGGGGCAAAGAGTTAGGTAGGTTTCTAGCTTTTGTAACCATGCGTGGGCTGTAATTTTTCACGACCCATCAAAGTTAGGGATGGATAGTTTTCCTATTTTACTTTGTATATCTTTATTTGGTCGGTTGTTTCTCCCCCTATGATCATTTTTCACAACCTCACAATATGTTGTGAAGGGGATGCTTCTTCGGACTTCAGGATAAAGACTTGCATATTCTAGGGCGAGTTCACGTGCATTTGGGTTGTTAATTCTTCCATTTTCCCCTAAAGAGTCTTCTTCAACTAAGAATTGGGGTCCATTGTTACTTGGGTTTGATTCTATTGTAGTGTTATGATTGCTTTCAGATTGGTTGGGGTTGCTTTCTCTTTCATGTCTTGTATTAGGCCTAAGGTTATTGTTTATGTTTTGGAGGGCTTGGAGCATGGCTTGACTAGTTTGTTCATTTTTTTCTGTGAATGCTCTCAATTCCTTCTCCATAGTTTTCTCCTTTTCTCTTTCTAGGGCCCTTAAAGTTTGTTGGCTAGGTTGCATCAACTATTTCCCCCTCAGGCTAGCACTCTGATACCACTTGTAATGTCCCCTTTTTGGGATAACCCTAAATCTGCCCTAATCTATTGATTTCAAGTGATTACTTTGGAGTTTGGGAATGTTTATAGTGTGAGTAGACCCTTGCAAAACAAAGTTAGAGAATATTTACAAGATAATATTAATTAGGATTCATAAATAAGAAAATCAAGAGAGCATGGTTAGAGATACAACTACCTATTTAGACTCGCAAATATGTTAGAAGTCATTTATGAATAGAGATAATATCATAATGAAATACATTGAATTCCTTAAATGCTCTAGTTCATTCATCCTTGGTCATAATGGTCTGATAGGGCACCCTAGAAACCCTCTATCCTAGGCCCAAGGGCAGTACACCCCCCTTGGCCCATGTGGCCCTTGCCATCCATATGGGTGGGGTACCTAGTGAGGCATCCTATCACCGTTCCTTTGATCAGAACCATTATGACTTAATTATAAAGAAGGTTTGAGGGTGCAACTATCGTAGTGTGTCCTGGGCAGTCATTTCCTCTAAGCCCAAGGGCAGTACACCCCCCTTGGCACATGTGGCTCTTGCCATCTAGATGGGTGGGGTACTTAGAGGGTGACCCACATTCCGTTTCCCCTCCCTGTACGCCCTCAACTCCTCTATTATTATTATGTTTACAATCAAATAATATGAATATCAATCTCTAATTAATGAACATTATTCCACCATATAAATGCACAAATTCTGATCATAATTATTGAATCAACAATATACATATCCTATTTACACTAAGTCAAAATACTGATTCCTTAGATGCAGATACATGCCATATACAGTCCAACATTATTATAATGTTATTTTATCTATTATTTATCTTCTGTAGTAAATGATGATGCACAAACTTATATTATTTATCTTCTACAAATAAATGATAACGCACATATCTATATTGTGTTGATGTTATAGCAGCTTAGGGTTGCACTTCCATTGCATGAATTCCAAGAAGAAAGCATGAATTAAATGAGTAGCCATTCGGCTATTTAATTCATGACTATAACATTTAATAAATGCAGAGGGCCGACCCTATATGATTCGCTTGCTTTGATTATCACTTGAGCCGACCTTATTTGTAAATTGTTGTTTATTTTATTACTTTAGAGGGCCGACCTATCTTGAAGAGGCGCCTCTCTTGTATATATACAAGGTCTTACTTGTCATTGTATTCATTCATTCAAGTCAAGTAAATTTGCAATTAAGAGCAGAAGTTCGCACCTTCATAACAGCAGTTTGGATTCAAGAAATATCTCATATTTATTACATATCTTGTATCTAGGAGAGGTACGATTTCTTTGTATTAAGTATTGGCCATTGTTGGGCCTAAGTTGTAAGCAAATTTATGCTCTTGTTCTACTTTATATAAGAGATTCATTTGCTGGGTTTTTCTCCCTCAAGAGGAGGGTTTTCCTAGGGTATCTTGCTGTGTTCACTGTCTTATGTGTTGCAATATTATTAAGTGCTTTCATTGTTTAATTTGATCTAATAAACACTAACATGGTATTAGAGCGGGTGTGAAAAAGATCGTGATCAGATTTAGTTTGCAACACTTACTCTAATCTTTTTCAGTCTATCTCCTAATTCAAATTTCAAGATGGTGAACGGTCTGAAAATCGAGGATAGACTCGAAGGAGTTTCTAACTACACATCATGGAGGTTCAAGATCATACTCACATTGGAAGAGAATGATTTGGCTGAGTTTGTGAAAACAAAAGTTCCCGAACTTGAGGAGGAAGAAGAGAAGTTGCAGTGGAGGAAGAAAGATACTAGGGCAAAGAAAGTGTTGGTTGATTCCGTCAAAGATCATATTGTTTTGATTGTCTTCAAGTTGGATACTGCAAGAGAGATGTTCAAAACATTGGAAGAGATGTACGAAATCAACAACACTAGTCGTTCCCTAACTTTGAAGCAACAACTTCTTCACATTAAGATGGCGGAAGAAGAATTTGTCATCACCTACTTCATGAAGATTTCCGAATTGAGAGATCAACTCTCTACCATTGGTCATATTGTTGATGACAAGGATTTGACCATGTTGGCTCTTAATGGTCTTCCTTCATCTTGGGAGTCGTTTATTCAAGGAATCAGTGCAAGATCTAAACTTTCGAAGTTTGATCGATTGGGGATTGACTGCATTCAAGAGGAGTCGAGACTAACGGCAAGGGGCATTGGTCAAAGATCAAAGAATGAAGATTTACATGTTTTCGCCTCTCATTCATCGAAAAAAGGAAAAGTTTGGAAGAAAGGATTCTTTAAGAGGAATCAAGATAATGGGTCAGATGGTGCTCCTGCATTCAAGAAGAAGTGGGACCTCTCTCGTGTTGAATGCTTTAGATGTGACAAATTTGGTCACTATGCGAAGGATTGTCCTACCAAGCCTAATCGACATGTTTCATTTGCGGATGTGATTGAGACCTCTCCCCAAAATGATTCTAGTGAATTTCTACTCTAGTCATGGGCCTATGTTCAAACTGTGAAGGTTGTGTACTAAGCGCAAGAGCAGCGTATCATACCGTGTCCACCCTTCAGAATATTTAAGAGATAAGTATTCTTTATTTTTTGATTGTATTTACTATTCTAGGCTAAAATTCAATTTGTTGAGTTGTGCAAATCTAACATTATTTACTTAGGATTATGTGTGACTAGTAAATAGTGATCACTGTGATAAGATTCTTTAGATTTATTCATTGCAAGTAGTATCATGCTAAATTGTGAAGATTGTCTTTTGAGATTAGCTCTTCCGAGAAATTGAAAGAAAGACATGTCATGATTGGTGAATTAATTATCTATTACTCTCAAAATTTTGAAGTATTGCATGGTTGAATAATGTTCATGAATTGTTTTGTAGCCACTAATTCATGCTATTGAGATAGTCAATCATGTATGCTCCTAGTTATGGTATGTCTATTTGAGATAGTTGAGTTTCATGAACTATGAGTAATCTCTTGTTAATGATTTCAGGATAAATCAAGAAGCATAAGAGATTGCTTTCAAGAAGAGCTTGATGCATCCTATAGGTTGAAGGTTGGAGACTCTACTTGTAGCTATGAGACTAAGTGAATGGTTGAAGACATCTATTTGAAGAGGAATAATTAACCTTAAGAGGGAGTTCTATGACTCACTGAGAATAAGTAGAGGTTGCAGTGTTGCAAGGCCGAATGCTAAATTGTTGATGTACATCTTTAGCAGTTGAGTTCTGAATTGCTCAATTTAAGTCAACCTAAATTGGTAGCTCTGCAAACCTATTCAGAATAGAGTAATTTGAGATGCGGTCGAAGAGGACAACCTTGAATCTTAGAGGTGTGCATTGGAAACCATTTTTCTAAAGACAAGTGTTGCAGGCAATCTTGGACAATGAGGTCAAATGGTTGATGCAAGTGATTGAAGATTTAGAGGGAGCCTACTGAACCTAAAGATGATAGTTGTGTTGCTCTAGATATTGTTTCAGTTGAGGCCTGCGATGATATCCTAGTATAGAAGGAAGCAGTCTTCTGTAGCATTGAGTACAGCTAAGGCCGAGTACATTACAACATATGATTTTGAGAAAAGATATTCAGTTGAGGTATATTAGCACTGATGAGCAGATGGAAGTCATTCTCATCAAGCATCTCTTCAGGATAATGGTTGTGTACCTTTGAGACAAGCTTGATATGGTGGAGAATGAAGTCCTTGCTGAGAGGGAGTTTCAGTATCAGTGTTCCTTTGTTTAATGAGTTCTTCTTTGAGAGAAGTTCGAGGTGTAAGCCCTTGATAATACATTTCTCTATTGAGAGAGATTTGAGGTGCAAGTCCTTGATAATACATTTCTCTATTGAGAGAGATTTGAGGTGCAAGTCCTTGATAGTGCATTTCTCTTTTGAGATTTGAGGTGAAAGCCCTTGTTTCCACCCTCTGGGAGAGCCATGGTGGATGTCATGTGTGTGACTCCATGACAGCATCACGTGAGGGAATCCGTGATGATTTACTTGTGCTTGTGTGTCACTCTTTGGAGGAGCCATGGTGAAAGTAACATTGAGGTGACAACATCACATTAAGTGATGAGCACTTGTTCATACCATTTATGGAAGTAGCCATGATGGTTGATATTATGATGAGGTGATATTCTATTTTGTTTTCATTCTGATATGATGTGTCTTGTGCAGGTGGAAGTATCATCCCTAACTGAGAGGGAGTGTTGATGTTATAGCAGCTTAGGGCTACACTTCCATTACACGAATTCCAAGAAGAAAACATGAATTAAATGAGTAGCCATTCAGCTATTTAATTCATGATTATAACATTTAATAAATGCAGAGTGTAATACCCCTCCATTTTGTTTTTCTTGTTCAAGTTGCTTTATGCTATGTTTGGTTGCAATTACTTTGATACTGGATACATTTTGTTATGATGTTTTGATCGTTACTATTGAGTGACAACTATTATTGTGAGATGTAGTTATCTGATTATTGTTTCACATGCATTACGGATTAATAATGTTGTAGAGTTAGCATGAGATATTATTATGAGATTATTGGAATTATGATGGAAGTGTCAGTTTTGATGAGTGTATGGGTGAAGAGGACGAGTTCGCATCACTCGCTTGCGAACGCCTTGCGAATCCGTAATTCCTTTTTCACGGTGTGTATTATATGCTGGATATATTGTATGATGTTTACTTGGTTGCAGGATTGCAGGTACATGACATCGACTCCACCTGGTTTCACTGGTTTGAGCGTGTCGATCCAACGGTTAAGTTGAACGAGAGATAGTAGCTAGGTAACATGTGTCAAGTCTATGCCCTAGCCTTGTGTGTCTTCAGTCGTGGTTGTTGAGTCATAGTTTACCTTATTTTAATATTATTTGATTCTGAAAGGTGCGTGTTTATTTAGTCAATATTTAGAATAATTGTATTTAAACATGTTGATGGTTATTTAATTTAAATAATGTAATGTGGATAAAAGTTGATATTTAAATTAATTAATTATATTTAAATTATTTAATTAATTAAATTTAATCAAAGGGGGTTGAATTTAGTTATTAAATAATTAAATTAATTAATTAAACGTGATGCAAGAGAATGAAAGGAAATAAAAGAATTAAAATTAAATTTGGAATTTAATTTCAATGTGGGAATTAAATTAGAAATTGTAATTAAATGTTTATTTAGGAAATTAGTTGCAACTTTGGAAATTAATTTATTATTTGAAATTGCATTTTAAATTGAAAGTGGGTTTTCGAAAAGTGAAATTGAAATTGAAATTGAAATATCTAATTTGCATGTAATGTGAATTAGGGTTGTAAATATTGAAATTGAAATTGAAATTGAAATATCTAATTTACATGTAATGTGAATTAGGGTTGTATTAGGTATTTTTGATTTATAAAGAATACATGTTTTAATTTGAGGGGAGAAAGTTTTTAGAAAAATACATTTTTACAGTAGGGAAGAAATTTTGAAAAATTTGCATAAGGGTTCGAAAAAAGTTTGATTGTAGAATTGATTGAAGGAAATATTGTTTGCATTTGTTGGATTTTGGATTGGATTCATTGGAGGATTGAAGAAAATTTAAGAAATCCTTAGAGGAGATTTGCATCAAAAATTCATCTCTTCCTGTAACTTCTTGTACTAGGTTTTCCTCTTTGTGTTTTATTGTTCTTGATTGTTTTTCTTTAAAATAGTAGTGATTAAAGATTTGTTCGTTAAATCTGTTTTAGAAAATAAATTTGATATTAGAAAAAAAAGAATTAAATAAATTTACAGCTTTTGTTTGTGAAAATTCTTGAGTGAAAATTGTGAAACCCTCAGTTGAATTTAAATTATTTGGGGAAATCGATTGTGTTGCTATTGGAAATCAAACATAGAGATTGAACAATGCATTTAGAATGTTTTTAGAAAATGAAACTCTCTGTTTATTATTAAAAAACGGATTTTAAAATCTGCAGGATAGTTATATTTTTATGGTAAAATGGTATGGTTGCGTCACCTATAACTCCACTTTCACAAATTGGGTTGTCGAGAAATTTAAAGGGTTTTTGCATTTTGAAATTTTCTTATCCCTGTCAAAAAATCGCAAATACCCAGATCGTAGTTTTTGAGTTATGTCTGAAACATGAGACTGCTGTTAAATTATCTTCCCATGACTACTCTGAAAATAAAATAATAATAAATTGATATTTATAAATAATAATATTTTATGTATTGTTATTATAATATTAAAATATTATTTAATAATATTTTATATTATAATATATAATATTAAAATATTATTTAATAATATTTTATATTATAATATATAATATTAAAGTATTATATTTATTTATATTATTTTTAAATAAAATTTGTATAGTAGATTAGTGGAATTAAAATTATAAATATATGAGAGATTATTATTTATTTTAAAATGACATGTTAAAGTTTAATTGAAGGAGTTAAATATTTGATTTAAAGAATGCATAATTTAAAATTTAATTGTGGAATTTAAATTCATGTGTAAAAAGTCCAATTATTAATTTGATTTAATTGAAAAAATATATTTATATTTTGGAATATTGATGATAAATGATATTTTATTTTGAATTAATCAATTTGATATTCTGTAAAGAATAAAATATATGTTAATGATTAAATATATTTAAATATATTAATTTATATTTAGTATATATATATTGAAAGTATATATCCATTTGAGAGAATAAATAATATTTTATCTTATTTTATTCTGTTGTTTGCAAATTGGGTATTATTAGTGTTTTAAAAGAAATGATTAGTATGTGTAGAAAATGTATAGAGAAAGATATTTTATTATATTAAAATGATTGCATGTTCTAAATAGGAAATTGAATGAAATGTAAGATTTGGTTAGGAAATGGAAAGAGTTTACTTGCATGGATTTGTGTCGATTTAAAAGTAAATTAAGAAGTTGTTTTATTGATGAGACAATCAATTATGTTATTTATTAATTTTTATTTAGATTAATTGAATCATTGTGATTGGATTATAAAAGAGATATAGATTTAGTATATCCAAAAGTAGTATCTTCCTCATGATTATCTTAAAGGATTTAATTCTCTATATTCAGTAAAGGGAAGTAAGTTTAATTGTTTTAGATTTCAAATAATGAAAAGGGAAATAGAGTTATGATTATTTTAAATGATCTAGTTATCGTGTTTTTGACTTTGTCAACATTACCTATTGAATGAGTATGGATTTAAGAAATCCAAATATTAGATTTGATTGATGACTTGAATGCTTTTGTTGCTATGTCGTCAAGTTGCATTGTTGGTTTTGGGATTTAGTATTAGTCCTAAATTATAAGTCTTCCAGAAGAACTTAGAGGATAAGGGTTGTTGAATCTTTATGCCATCCAGTTGTTTTCCCTTAGATAGTGCATGGCGTCTTTTCAGTTTTTACCCGGTTATCACGAACGAGAATGTTTGCACCTCTTTGATTTAGGAGCAGATTATGGGATTCGTGTCTCCTTGTATGGAGTGACCTTGTTATGTGGTTTCATTTTGTTGCCTCCTATGAAAAGAGTGGACTATGTGATTGTTGTCTCTAAGATGTTAGGAGTGAGTTTCTATTATTTGTATCCTCTTTGTGTTGGAGTGGATTATGATGCCTAGTTGGTATGCACTTGTGGTTCCCTTGGTGGATTGTTTGGGTGTGTTGTCGAATAGAAGAGTGACTTTTGTTAGGTGCCAGAGCCCAAAGAGGTAAACTGGATAACCTTCAGGAGTGATTTAAACAAGTGATAATTAAAATAATGTATTTAGAAGATTATGACTAACTTCTCACTAATCAAGATAATTTAATCCTCACTCATAGACACAAGGACTTGTTTAGATTTGAGATGAGTGAGAAGGCCTGGAATGGCAATAGCAACTATCTTGTTCTTGCGAGAGGTAGTTGATTTCATTTGAGTGAGTATGAGTGCCGAAATTCGGTTGAGGCCACCTGAATTACTTGTGCCGGAGCCTATGAAGAATGCCCAGAAGAGATCTCATGGCAAACCTTGCGATGACACTCTATCTAAGACAACTGTTTTTAATTGTTTTATATGTATAGTTCTATGAACATAGTTGATCTATTTTATGTCTGGAAGCAATGTGATCTATGTCAGTGATGTTGGAGTTGTACTTGATTTGTACTTGTGTTGTACTTGAGTTGAACTGGATTTGTACATATTGATGGCATTTATTTGGTTATGTCAGTTTGAGTCAATATGAGTCTGCCTTTGGTTAGAGGTAGTAGATCTTTGTCCATGTTACTTTGTTACTATCTCATAGCATGGGGGGTGGGCCTTCGGGTACCACATTGGTAGGGTGGAACATGCACCAAAACCGTTGGATTACCATCGATTTTCAGTACTTGGTGGCAAGACATCCAGATGGACAGCTCGCGATTCTTGTTGTAATTACTTGCATTGTAATATTTCAGTTTGTATATGATACTTTATCTCTTTTTTGTTAGAGGTGGAGTTATGTATTTGTAATACATTTGTAGTATTGCCTTATTCTGGGAATGAGTGATGTAACTATTGGATTAAGATAATGTTTATGAGATTGTATCTTGGTTGATTATCTTATTATGTTATGTGGTATTCTTATGATGTATGATGTTTATTTCATAAAGTTCATAAGGCTATGGTTATATGTAATATGTATGTGTGGGTTTTAATAATCCTAACCTTGTAGCCTTAGAGGTTGTTGTTAATTAGTAAGTGAATGTGTATGTTAAATGCATTATATAAAAAAAATTGGTTCGCTTATAATGTTAATTGCAACTTCTTTTAAGGTTACTTGGCGGGGCATTACACAAAGGGCCGACCCTATATGATTCGCTTGCTTTGATTATCACTTGAGCCGACCTTAATTGTAAATTGATATTTATTATATTAGTTTAGAAGGCCGACCTATCTTGAAGAGGCGCCTCTCTTGTATATATACAAGGTCTTACTTGTCATTGTATTCATTCATTCAAGTCAATTAAATTCGCAACTAAGAGCAGAAGTTCACACCTTCATAGCATCAGTTTGGATTCAAGGAAGATCTCATATTTATTACATATCTTGCATCTAGGAGAGGTGTGATTTCTTTGTATCAAGTATTGGCCATTGTTGGGCATAAGTTGTAGGCATATTTCTGCTCTTGTTCTACTTTATATAAGAGATTCATTTGCTGGTTTTTTCTCCCTCAAGAGGAGGGTTTTCCTAGGGTATCTTGCTGTGTTCATTGTCTTATGTGTTGCAATATTATTAAGTGCTTTTATTGTTTAATTTGATCTAAGAAACACTAACATATTGTTTATCTTTTGCAAATAATAGGTCTGTAAAATGATAATGCACAAACCTATTATTTGTTCTCATAATAAATGATTATGCAAGTGTGCAACCTATTATTCTAATCAATTTATACGAGTTTCTTGTACCATTTTGTATGCAGTATGTTCAAACACATAATCTGTTTATTGCAGATTGGAAATATACACATTTAAAATGATGAGCAGACTTACCTTGGTTGCTACTAGAGATTCTCTTTGTTGCTGCTCAGTATATTCCCTCTTTTACCATTTGATGCCTTCACTCCTTCCCTTGTCCCTCCTTTATAACCTTTGATGAGTCTCTTGGATGTGCCTTTTGGTACAACCATTGCATGCCCTTTGAAGTTGATTCATTATTTGACTCCATCGTGGCTTTTAGTTAGGTATTCTATTTAGTATTATATTATATTATATTTCTTTTATTTTGTGTGTTGTGTGAAATCATATAAGTTAATTGTATTTTATATTTTATTTTATTTCATTTGTGTGTTGTATGATATTATATTAATTTATCTTATAAGTTATTGCTTTTTAAGAGAACAAATACAATAGTAATTAGAATTATATTTAAATATCAATTGCCCATATTGGGATTTCAATTATTGTTTGTAATTTAATAAATTTGGGGTAAATATTTTTAAGGGACATTACAAATTGTGACACCTAAGCTAGCGATAAGAGCTTCATACTCAACGATATTGTTTGTGTAATGAAATTTCAATCGAAAGGATAGAGGAACTATCTTGCCTTTAGGTAAGATCAAAACTAACCCCGCCCCAAAGCCAACTTGACATTAGGGAAAGAGCAAGATTAGGGAGATTCTACCAATTGATCAACAATAGCTTGACCTTTTATTGACTTATGAGTTACAAACTTTATGTCAAACTCAAAGAGTAACATTACCCATTGTTTGGACAAAACTGTGGATCAATATTGGGGATAAACTATCCTTGTAATTTTATCAAATTGGCTTAACATAATTGAATCAATCTTTGGGATTTTTCGTGTTGATTTCCTCAGTTTGTTCCTAAATGTCAGTCCGGGGATCGTAAACTCATGAAAGGTGTTGTGGCTATGTACCAAATGGCTGAAATCAATAAGTTAAGTGGAGATGAAATGCATTCTATGAGAATAAACAATCAAATCTAAATGCTTAAAAGAACAAACTTAAAATGACTCTTAGACTACACTCCTAAAATAAATCTTTGAAACCACCAAATAACTTAAATCAATAACTTAAATAAATCCTTTTGACATATTTAAGGTCTGTTATATTTAGCTTAATTTTGATTGAACACTTCTAAATTTGTTTGAGACTAAAGAACTTGTAAAATTGCAATAGTTTGTGTTGATAAAATTTTGGCGACATGACCTATTAAATTCGGGGACAAGAACTATGCAACATGTATAAAATCTCAGAAAACAAAACTGTTAATCCCAATACTGTTCCAAGCTTAAACAATATGTAATGAACCAATTAACACATAAACCACACTCACAAATAAATAATAATCACTGAATTATACATAAATCATACTCAAATAATTAACTTAAAAGCAAATTCAACCGATGGCTGAAGAGTAGGCCCTGCCTCCCAGGCTGTCGATTAAAGAAAGTAATCAAGTTCTCACGTTAAACTTAGTAATATTATCAGTATTATATTGTTTCATTCAAAATTTGGAAATGTTTGATACAAAAGGTGTAATGTCCCCATTTTTTATGTCTTCCTTCGGGCTAGTGTGATTCTGACTTACTATTTTTAGTAAGTACTATGTTTAGTAATTGGTTTGGGCAATAATGCAGTGTAGGGTTTCTTGTTTGGGCAGTATATTGGAGTTGTCCGACGAGCTTTAATGTTTTGGCTAGTTGGTTATTTGGACTTACTATTTTTAGTTGTTATTTATAGTAAGTCTATTGTAGGAAACTAGTCTCAAATTCTTAGTGTCCTTAGCAGTGTTATTTCTATGGTGGCGTTGGAGAGCGTAAGGTTGAATTATTTAATATTTACTTTTTATAATTCACTTAAGTTATTTTAATAAAATAACTTTATAAGTTAAGTGAAAGGGTAGGTGGTCATTGAAAAGTACCTTGGTGCCTAATGAGATAACTTAACGTTGTTTTAGAAGACTGAATAAGGTAAAATAGTTTCCTTTTGAACATGCCGCCCCTTTGAGGAATATTTTATTATGTTCTAAAGTATAAAAAAAATATATTAAAAGTCTTTTGGAGGGAAAAGGATTCGAATGGGGGTTGCCGTAATTTCTCCCTCCACTTCTATTTAATTTGCTTTTTGGCTCTCATTTGGTTATGATGGATTTGACAACTTAAGGAGACTCTGCTGGTTTGTGGAGATCATATGGTCTTCTACTTGGGCAATATTGCAAATT
Source organism: Sequoiadendron giganteum (assembly GCA_007115665.2). Lineage (NCBI taxonomy): Eukaryota > Viridiplantae > Streptophyta > Pinopsida > Cupressales > Cupressaceae > Sequoiadendron > Sequoiadendron giganteum. The sequence goes on from CM021104.1 coordinate 127,612,011, forward strand.
TGTAGGTCTCTTGTGGAGACAAAATTGGAGTGAGCGATCTTAATCTTGTTTGTGAATCTTATTGAAGAGTTTATTTGTGGACTGTGGTTATATTGAATATCTTTGAAAATGAAATTGGGTGATATCCCTCTTATACTTAAATCTATTATTCATAATACTGGAGTATTGAATGGGCGTTCAGGTATAAGATATTTTAGCATCTTGTGGGTATCCATATGTTAACATTTCCAGAAAAGATCATTGGGTCCTCTCTTGTTGGCGTATCACTGAGAACTTGAATTTGTCTCATACACTTAGTGATGGAAGGAAGTCAGTCATAAGCATAGCCATGGGTTCACATTTGGGGGATGCAAAATTTTTGAAGAAGGGAAAATTCTGTATTAATCCCCATGATATATTTCTAGCAACCACATAAGTATGAAGGGAGGGCATTTTTTGGGCTTTTAAGGGCATGATCTTACCTGTAGTTGGTGTTATCATCTCAGACCTAGGCGACATTATTTCCATTTACCCGGACTTGCACAATCCTCACGTGAGTCTTGGGAACTGTTTCAAGTTGTTTGAAAGGTTATATAGAGCTGGAGCAAGTCATGGGAACATTATAGGTTTTCAAACATTCAAGAGTTGTTGCTATATAAGCCTTGTTCAAACGTGCATTTCTAGATTGCGTTTCAGACTCTATTGCAGCCATAAGACCTCATACGTGGCCTAGGGAAGATCATATGTGTTGATCTGAAGTCGTCTGTAGCTAGCTTGGGTTCACATGAGGATAAAAAGGCCGATTGTGGGCGTTTTTAGAGGTGTTAATTAATCTATTGGTTGCTGTTATACATCTCTAGGCCTTACGTGCATACTCAGGTTGGTTTTTCAGTTAGTGATGTCTGTACATGTGATATGTAGAACACAGATTAATTTCTGATGCAAGTATGTACTGTTGTGAGCACTAAATGGGTGCAAGATATATGCAATCTTCTCTTTTTAGTGTTTTGTTCATGTCAGTAGCTTAGCTATTCATAACTACGTATGTTAAATCATTTATGAAGTGAATGAAGCTATCAGTTTGTATAACAAATCTGTTTGGAGTATTTCATTTGGAGATTGTCTAAATGCAAGCACTGCAATGGGCTGAGTTTGTTATTATCATATATGCAGTGCAATGATCTATGAATGATAAAGCGAAACCTCAATCAAACTAAACAATTGCAAAGAAAAAAATTGTCATACAAAAAAGGAAACTTACATAGTCTTTTACATGAAACTGAATTCTCTAAATATTACATACGGTTTTTGGGAGTTCAATAAGATCCAAATCAGTTGAAGAAAGAATGAAGTTGCCTAAGGCCATTCTTTCTAAAAGCTAAGAACCGATTTACTATCACTATGCAAAAGACATCAACTACCCATTCTTTCTAAAGGCTATAGACCGATTTACTATTATTATGGAAAAGATATCAACGATATTGATTTGCAATTGACAACAAAAAGGATCACAATTTGTTTTTCCATTATTCCTTGTCATGACCACAAGAACCCTATTTTCACATATAACCATTGAAATCAATACTAAATAACTGGTTACTCTCTAAGGTATATTATGTCCTTTAATCCATATTAATCACTTTTAATTCTATTAAATTATTATGGCAATTCAGGAGAAAGGATTAAAATATAGGCTAGAATTAATGGAAAAACTAGACAATCTTTTAGCCCATCACCCATTTCACTAATCTGCCAACAAGATCGGTTATAGTGAACAAATGTATCAAAAGACCACATTTCACAATGACATGAGTTTCAACATGAAGGAGATAGTGTCTTAACTTCTATATTGCAAATACAAGAGCAAGAAACTGTCTCTCCATGGCAGAATAACGAGTTTCATAATCCAAAAGAATACATCTAATATAATAGACTGTCATTTCCCTACCATCATCATACTGGGCCAACAAAGCTGCTAAGGCATAAGGTGACACAATGAGATAAATTAGAAAGGGTCTATCCCGGGCATAAATGACATTAAGATAGGAGGATTGGCCAAATAAATTTTGATTTCAATTCAAAAGCTTCTTCACACTCATCATCCCATTTGAAATAGACATCTTTCTTCAACAAATGGGTGAAGGGAAGAGTATGATCAACCAACTGAGAAATGAATCTATGAATTTCTTGAATCTTCCCCTGCAAACTATGTAGCTGAGAGATGTTGCTAGGTGGAGGCATGTTAGCAAGCTCATCAATCTTATTAGTGTCGACCTCAATTCCTCGATGAGAAACTATGAATTCCAAAAGCTTGCCAACATCAACGTTGATAACACACTTAAGAGGATTTAGTCTCATCTTATAGAGTCAAATCCTTTCAAAAATAAGGCAGAGATTTTTCATGTGATCTAGACGTGTCATAGGCTTAGCGAGGATGTCATCAATGTAATCCTCTAGAATTTTGTGAATGAAATCATGAAAGATTAAGGTCATCGCTCGTTGGTAAGTTGTGCCTGCATTCTTTAATCCAAACGACATGAACACATAATAGAAAGTACCCGATGGGGCAGTGAAGGCTATCTTATATTGATCTTTCGGGTTAATATGAATCTGACTATAGCTTGAGAAGCCATCCATGAAGGACAAAAAGGCATGGCCTGTGATCGAGTCCACAATTATATTGACATTAGTTAGTGGAAAATTATCCTTAAGAGAAGATTTATTGAGATCACAAAAGTCAATACAAATGCGAATATGACCATTAGGCTTGCTAACAATGACGATATTTGAAATCCAAGGCGAATAGCCAATAGGACAGATAAAGCTTGCTTTTAATAACTTCTCTATCTCAGTCTTAACCAACAATGTGACCTTGGGATTCATCTTTCAGATATTTTGCTTAACAAGTTTAGCATCAAGACCAAGGACGATATTATGAACCACTATAGACTCATCAATACCAGACATGTCCTTGTATGACCAAGCAAAGATATCAGGATAAAAATATAATAATTCAAGATGTTGCTTAGTCTCTTCTAGAGAAAGGCACTTCCCAATCTTAATTACCTTTTCAAAAGATTTAGGATCCATGAAAACATCGGTAGTATCCCCTTTAAGGAGAGAACTATGGTCTTCAGGTTGGGGAATAGTAACAACATCATCCACATTAGATAGAGGAGCCTACTCATCCACAATCAAAACGAATTCTCCAAAGCATGCTTATGCAAGTGATACAAGAATCATTATTTGTGGTGAAAAGAAGGCAGATGGGAGTAGACACCTAAGAATTCTTCTAGAACTTTCTTCGAAGAGAAAACATCTAGGGGAACTTCATCAGGTCCTAATTTACTCTCAATCAATTTAGGATGAACTAGATCAAGAGGCTCAACGAAGATCATGTTAACTCTCCACCATGGTTTCTGCATAGATTGCTCAAGAGAGCAACCCAACCCCAAGTTATGCTTACGAGGCCTAACTTGGATAGGGACTTGAATCCCTTGTTCGATAAGCCAAAGGTCTTTGCATCCATAACCATACTTAGAGAAAATCTTGTATCCAGGGTTGTATCTTGTTTGCAATGCCTGAGAAGAAGGTGAATCCATATAGAGTGTCGAAAAAAATGCAATTGGTATTTCATAATCACTTAGACTCCTACCAATCACCAAAAAATTATTATGTTTGTGAAGAAAGGTACATTAGAATCAATGTTTTGACCACTTTAGAAGGTACCACATGCACACGATGTAAACAAGAGAGATGAATATACATATTCTCAATGCAAAATAATATGAACCCAAGATCCCAACCAATTGAACTGACAAACCTCACACAAATAGAGGAAATGTTGATTGCACATGTAAGTCCAATTTTACAAGTTACACATGCAAGGGGTGGTCAATATAAATATCGAGGAAACATGATAAGCTTCCCACAACATATTGAAAAATATCAAATATGTTGCCATATTCTATCATAGATTTGTCAATCATTATATTAAAAAAGAAAGATCAACGTAGCACAAGTTACCACTTCATAGTGAACAAAGACCATGTTTATAAAGAATTAAAGTACAAAATCAACCAATTTTTTTTTTTACTTAGATGTCACTATCGATGGAAATGCTCTTTGACACTTTAACTAAATTTTTTGAACAAAATATTTTTGACTAGCTTAGGATTGTGCACATAGAATCTCAATCAGATACAAATGCTATAGGACATGTCCGACAAGTGATCGAGAATAATGAACAAAATATTATTGAACACACCATATCGATGGTTTCTCAACCACCTATTTCATAAAAAAAGATGGACTTGATCCATGCATGGATAAAGAACCCAAACATAGATCCGATGACATTAATCGATTGACTAGCAGTTGTTGATTCTCCAATAAATGAATATGTGACACCATGGTTGTTTGATATGGCATTCCCAACATTACTTCCAAATGGTATATATGTGATTCGTTAGAACCATGCATTAGGAAAGAAAATCTACACGAATATGTCAGGCACCTATGTCGTTATAGAGATAATCAATTTAGTAAACATCCAATATTTCAATATTATATGGTGAATATAATAATGAGACATCGTGCACAAACATTGGCTACAGTTTTCATAAAATGAAATCTCCATGACATGCCTATCGCAATCAACGATTTGTGTGAACATATAAACAATATGCCACAATCACAACTTACAAATAGATTGATACGATTCAAAAATTCTCTAGGAGGTATAAGGTCATATTGGTCAAAATATTGTGCAAAATTAATAGACATGTTACATTAGATTGGTACACCTACCATTTTCTTTATATTAAGTGCAATTGACCTATATTGGCTAGACTTACATGCACTGATGCTAGGTACATTGCCAACAACACCAAAATAAGTGCATCTTTGATGAAAACAAAATATGACTCACTACCCCCATATAGTAGCACAATACATGCACTTACGACACTCACAACTCAAACACTAAATTCTTCAAAAAGGGATGAATGTTCGAGACTATTGGTGCAGATATGAATGTAAACATAGAGGATCAACACATGTACATGGATTTCTATGGATCAAAGGAGCACTAAACATGGATACTATTGATTGGTCAAATGAAGAACAATGACTTGCTACTGAAAGATATTTCAACTTGATTGTTCATGCATGGAATCCAAGACATGATACCTAGGAATAAAATCTACAAGTAATAAAAACAATTTCCATTTCATGATCACAATTAAATCTATCTTATCACATTCCAACTAATATATCAAATTTATCAATTGTAATTGACATTGCATGCATACCAAACTTGTACTATGAATCCATGTCTTAAAGACACAAGACAACTTGGAGAAACAAATTTCCACAGGACTACGATGGGATAGAAAATACAATACAATTTACATACAATGTGTAGAGAAGGTGCATGCCTATGGCAAATAGGACATATGCTTTCTAGGTAATCATCTTTACAAACATGAAAAAATTGACTATTGACCAAATGTACATCTCTTATCCATTAATCACATTAATTTTTTGTTAATGATGTGACTTATATGTACAATGCTCCTTGGCCATTAAATTTGCAAGGAGCTAAATTATATGCAAATATAGAGATTGGTGATTTTTTATTGACCTTGCTAGAAATGATGATTGACTTAATTTACATGATCGATACATTTTACAATTGTGGAGGGAAAATATAGATTATAAACTTTTTCTATCAAAACATGTAATCAAATATATTGCTAAGTATGTAACCAAATTAGAAAAAAGCTCTGAAACATACGAAAAAATGTTAATACCTTTAGCAAACATTGAAATTCTAGATGATTTAGCTACAAAAGTTTATAGAGAACTACTTACAGAAATAATAATAGAAAGAGATATTGGAGCTCAAGAAACAAACCATATATTATTAGAAATTCCATTGGTTCAAAGTAGTAAAAGGTTTTTCAATTTAAATGTATCAATTGAGGTTTTCAAACATGTAGCGTTGCATGCTGAAAATAACAATGAAGAACAAACAATATCTTTCATTGATACATACAAAATTAGGCCTTCTTCTATGTAATCTATCTCGCTAATTGATACAAAAAAATCCTAGATTTATAATCGCAAACGAAAATCAAAGAAAAAATGGAATGCAAGAAAAACAACATATTGTGAGAGTATTTCCAAGATTCCTATCAATTCCTCCATGTGACTCAGAAAGATGGTGTGATTTTTTGTTTTTCTGAATGGTTAAGTTCTATAAACCATTTCGTGATATTCAAAGAGATATTGGTCATAATAATGATGCACTAATTTCAAATTGGTTAAACTTGAACTATAATCAATGTCATGTGGAACAAAGAATAGAGACTGGCATTTTTGAAGATGTTACTAAATCTCAAAGCGATAACAACAAAATGACCTCAAATTCTCAAACAAAGAATGAATGGGAAATTCTATCTAGCCTTTATCATGGTGAAACTATGCAAATTTCAGAAATGGGTCGATGCTCGGAAGGAGATATTTTGACAAACAAATCAATTGTTCTAATGATTTTCAAGGTGAGCAGTACACAAATGATGCAATCAATTTCATTACTACCATGAAAAGCAATGATTATTTCATGCAAGATGGTATACGACAATCAATTGACTATGAAAATCTCAACAAAAAACAAGAAAAAAAATAGTTAACATGAAATTTTACACTACCAAAGAAATCAAAATGAATCTCCACTTCTCATGACAATTCAAGGCATAGTAGGAACACAAATGTTGTATGTGATAGGTGTCATATCCAAAACACTTCAGAATGCTTCAATGTTAAATCAATCTCCCCTACTTCTATTTGCATCAACGAGAGTTGCAACATTCAATATAAGTGCATCAACTATTTATTCAAAATTAAAAATTCCAATCCAAGACTTCAAGGAGCTAGAAGTGACCGAATTAACAAGTCTTCAAGAAGAATTAACACATATCAAATACATATTGATTGATGAAATGCGTTTTCTTGGTGGAAGATTGATTGAAAATATAGATTCTCGACTTCGCCAAGCCTTCCCTCAAAATGCAAATCAACCCTTTGCAGGTATGACTCTCATACAAATATGAATCATCAAATATGATTAAATTTATCAAGTTTTATTGATATCTATTACACGTCCTTACAAAGAGAGTATACATTGAAATATAATATTTGTCCATTACTTATAGGAATATCAATGATCTTGGTTGGAGATTTCAGACAATTACCTCCTATTAATGACAAACCACAATATGTGAGCAACAAACAAGCTAAAATCTTATGGGAAGAATTCAAAATTATAATCACTTTAGATTAGATATTCAAATAACATGAAACAAACAATGGACAACAATTTTTTTGTCAACTTCTAGTAAATATTAGAGATGCAAACCCTACAATAGATGACTGGAATTTACTAATGACAAGATCTAATGAAAGGTTAGATACACCAACAAATGAAGACTTTGAAAATAATGTTCATTTGCTTTCCACAAATGAAAATGATCATAGCCACAACAAAAAAAATTATACTCCTTGAAAAATCCAAATGCACAGAGCATGGCAAAAAAATTTTGAAGTGTCAGTGCAATTGAAGAATACACAAATGATGAAGTTGATAATGAATTATTGTTAAGCAAAAAAACAAAATTTATGTTAACATCCAGCCTGTGGATAGAAGCAGGACTTCTAAATGGAGCTTTGGGATTTGTGTGGAAAATTGTATATTGATCTGGAACAACACCCCCTCAACCACCAATCTATGTATTAGTGCAATTCGACAATTGCTTAGGCATTCCATTCGATGATCAACATCCTTATACTATTCCAATTACACCAATTCAAAGGAATACCTCGTTACAAACACCATTAAGATTGGCATGGGCTCTGAAAATACACAAATCACAAGGCCTAACTTTTCAAAAAACCATGTAGTTGATATCAAACCAAAAGAAAGAACAATATTAACACTCGTGGCAATGTCTCATGTTAGCTCTCTAAATGGCCTATGAATTAAGCCACCATTCATGTACAACAAATATGAAAAATTAAAGAAAGGAAAACAAATTGCAAACAAAAAAGTAGAAGAATATAGTTTCCAAACCTTACAATACAACTAATGTAAGAGATATACTTTTTCATTCAATACAATGTCCTTATGTATAGACAATATCCATTCTCAGTTAAATTCAATGTCATAAACATGTAGTTGAACTCTACATTCCTATAAGATAAGCCACTTGATATTATATTATGATGCAATTAAAGAATATATTATGAAAAACACAATAATTCCTAATTTTTTTGATATATCTCAATGTTTACTATATAGATTATGTATTAAGATGGATAAGTTAATTTAAATGTAACTTGTGTGGGGAGATTGGAGAGCTTGGTAAGACTTGAAGAGAGTTTGACTCGGTTGATAGAGATGTTGCTGCTGTAGAGTGCCATGAATGAAGGGTATTGGAAGTAAATTACAATTGAAACCCTCACTCTTGACCATGGACAAATGGGGTGAATGCTATAGATATGGTGCCAAATGGTGGAAATCCCACATCTCAGTTGCAAGTTTAGCCTTGTGTGAAGAGGTGGTTGTTGCTAGAGTAGGAACATTCTCTTTGAGGAAGCGTACACATCCCTCTTTGGAGACACTAATGTGCAAGTCGATGGAACCATTCAAATGCTAGATGCCAGTGAGGAAGAGAGTAGATGTGAATGGCCTGGTGAGTATAATGCCAAAAAACTGAAATGCAACCGTCCAAGTCAATATTATGCAACACTCACAAACTAAAGATCAATGATAATAGAGCCGCAACATGAATGTTGGTGTGGATGATATAGATGAGGCAACGACTAATGATTCTGTGTTGAAGATACAAATGAGACATTGACTAGCATGAAGGTTGTTGGTACAAAGAAAATGCCTCTTTCTTCTATGCAAAATTTCAAACCAAAAAAAAAAGTAGGTCGTTGAAATTAGATGATTGTAGCAAGCCTCCTGTGTCGAGGTCGTAGACAAGAACATGATGATTTGACTGGAGTTCACCTCGTGAAGGGTCAATAGATATATTGAAACTCTAAACCTTGAGATTCACTGCCTTTTACAAGTCCTTATGACTCTAAATTATGTAGTAGATGTCTATATGTGCAAGGTACATATTTGGAAAAGGCCTAAATTTGATCGACTAAATGGAAAATATGGAGTTGGAATTATCAAACTGTTAGCACAATTAACTCTCTGTTACAACTGCTCTTACATAATTAACAAGTGTTGTTCAACTTGGGATGACTTTGTTGTTACTTGCTTTAGTATAAGCTGACTAATGGAAACAATTTGTTGTTTCCTCTTTTCCCCCTGATTTTCCACCTAGGATTATTCTCCTATGGTGGTTATATATTTGCAAATCTATGCATTTGTTTTTAATTAATAACAAAGAGGTTGGTTTATACAAATTCATTTTTTTGTGCTTGATCAATTATCTTTGTAGATCTGCAAAATTTAACATGGTATCAGAGCAGTTAAAGATGTTTTTAGGCCAAAGGTGAATGCATTGAGTAATAACTAAGTGATGGTCTGTAGAATTGGGCTTATTCAATTTTTTTTTTGCGTTGAAAAATCTCTACACGGGCTATCAAAATTGTTGTTCTCAGATCAACTCCCATCAATTCATGGGTAGAGGTTTTCTTTTTCTCTATTGAAGAGGTATGATTTGTAAGAGGCACATTTTATGTATGAGAGGGCAACTCGATTTAAAACAAAGGAGAGGAATGATCTTTTGAAAGGCCATTTGGAGGGGTAACGATTTAAAATAAGAGGTCAAATCTCTATTTTCAGGAGGCGTTGGAATTTGAATATTCAAACCACGTGGAATATCTGTGGTGAGAGTCGTGAATTTCAACCAGATCAAGGAGAGGCATGATTTGAAGCTCGAGAGGCCACATTTGGGCCATGATTTGTGACTGGCCACTCTACGAGGTGCAAATCTCTATTGTGAGGGTGTGCGTATATTCTGGCGGGTGAGCTTGCATTCACATGAGTTGTCTATCAAAATAGCCTGCCATGCCAATGAAGGCATTGAAACTACACTCAGGTAAGAGATTGTGATTCTAGGGAACTGAGCCCATGGAAGCCCGTGACATTTAAATCTACACAAATTTGATGCAATTTGCAAACTTGAAGCCTAAGAGTAGAGGCAATTTCGATCCAAAGAGAGCCATATCTAGCTCTTGGGATGCCTATCAATTTCATTCTAGGAGGGCAAAAAATCTTCAACAACTTTGATCTCTTCATTGAAGGAGTCGATTCAAATGTTGCATGTGAAGAAGTTTCTTTTTATGCTTTTTACATTCATTGTTGGGGGTTATACATGTACTTTATAATCATGAACTTAGATAAAGTTCCATTTATCAAGGGTTAATTATGTCTCCTAAACACCATTTTCATCATTCTGTCATTAGGCTAACTTCAAAGAACTTTTTGTCTTGGAAAAAAGGGATAAAGAATCATTGCTTTGAGCAGGATCTACTACCCTATCTCCTCAGACTCGTTCCTGAGCCAAGTGACTATGATGAAAATAATGCATGGTTTGATAATAATGACATGGTCTATGGACTAATATGTCTTACTATTTCTAAGGATACTCTACATCACTTAGAGCGCACTGTGTGCCCTTTTACTGCTTGGATCATCATCCAACAGTTGTATGGAGACATTGAATCTTCATTTAAAAGTGATGTTTCCTTGGAAAACTAGGCTATTGATCATATTGAGACTTATGTTTCTTCATCTAATGTGGACACTTCTTGTATGGATGGCCAGTTCATTGATTCCCCATCAACAACACCTATTGCAGATTTCAATTCGAGAGATACTTCTTCGAGAGCCTCCAACGATTCATTGTAGCGAGATCATTTATGTCTTTTGGATTCATTCCATTGAGACCAATTTCTACCAAACATTTCTTTTTTGTTTGTAGAGTCCCTCATTTCGGATCTAGATGACAATATTGAGGACATATGTCTTCTCTTTGAGGACCATTCTTTTGTCCTTGTATTTTTTTCTACCTTTGAGTTCTGTGTTGCTTCTTTGAAAGCTTCCAATGGCTTCTTGCATCAAGGAATCCACAATCTTCTTGATTCAACTTTCTAGGGTGATCTCTTGACAAGATTTTCAAACTTGTTTATGGAGACATGTAATTCAAATTTGGAGGACACACTTGAGGAGGTTTCTCTCCTCTTTGATGATAGTTTCAACACAGTTGTTATCCCATCTTCATTGTCTTTGGAGATTGACATTCATGAGTTTCCTCATTGGCTTGATTTATCATGTTTCTTGGTTGATTTTGGTCATGATTATGTTGTGGTTTATTCAAGCTTGGTGACTCCTACTTAGTTTTTAAAGACACACATGTTGAAAATTCATCCTTCCTCCTTTCAGTTGGACATGGAGAGGCTTCTTCATCAGCCTATAGATTTCCTTCTTCCCAAGGGAAGACATGTTATTTTCAGATATTGGGTCATACTTTGTTTTCAAGCATTCTTCACCAACTTGTAGTATTGTGCCACTTCTAAATAGGTTGTTGTCACCTTCACGAAGACTTTCACCGAGCAAAAGTTTCATATTTTGTGAGATTGTCTAAGGGTGACAAACGCTGCAGCATAATAGTTTCCATGCTTATTATCATTTTTGATTTGAGGGGGGGCTTTGTTCCCATAGGGTTTTCCCTCTTTCCTCTCTTTTGGTTTTTTTCTCCTTAGTTAGACTTAAGGGGGGTGTTAGCGCAATTAACTCTGTTACAGCTGTTGTTTACAACTTCTCTTATGCAATTAACAACTATTGTTAACTGTTGCTCAACTTGGGATGACTCTACTGTTACTTTATTTAGTATAAGCTAACTAATGGAAACTCTCTGTTATTTCCTCTTTTTTCCTTGATTTTCCTCCTAGGATTCTTCTCCTACGGTGGTTATATATTTGTAAATCTATGCATTTGTTTTTAATTATTAACAAAGAGGCCAGTTTATGCAAATTCATTTTTTTGATCAATTGTCTTTGTAGATATGTAGAATTTAACACAAACAAATGAGACCCTTCAAATAGACCGATAGGCCAAATTCCCGTGCAAACTTGGAAAAGGCCCAAATTTGATCAATTAAATGGAAAATATGGAGTTGGAATCTCAAACAAATGAGACCCTCCTCACAAATAATCCAATTTTTTTAATGAAAATGACAGAGGCTTAGATTGGCCCTGTACTAAAAAAAAATTCATTATGTAAAATTAAAATATCGACCCAAACTAGCAGTTGGGTAGAGGGAAATTTTCGTCCTCTATTAAATAAATTTTTGAATTCTTACTTCTTATACAATGACAAAAAATTTGCAAAAATTAAAAATTACCAAAATTAATCAAATGGAAGGTTTTCTTCATTTCTCAAGCCTTTTGAATGCAATGGAAGTGTCTATTTGGCTCCATGATGCTCCATTGATAGGGCTATGTGTGGGAGTTACCTCAATGTGAAAATGAACATGCTCTTTGTTATGTCATCAAATTGCACCCCTTGCAATTTCACATACATTCTTGTATCCACTTTGGTGTCCACTCCCTTAGCATTCATGTAGGATCATTCTAGCCACTGCATCAGCATTTTCCCTCTCTCAAGATGCGCAGGACCCCTTTTCAATAGCTACCTTTGCACGTCAACTTTGTGTTAAACCTTGTGCTTTTCTAATTCTTGTCATTTTGTATCGTGATGTGTCTAGATACTAGTGCATTGTGCAGACGTCCATCCACCGCGCTAGCATCCTATGACATTTCAACGTTCAAATAGTTGTTTCCAAGCATGTTTTCCACTTGTCAGCAAGTTTGTCATTGGTGTGAGATGAGGATTGTCAATATGGGTTGATTACACTTGATCCATGATGAATCGAAGCATAATTTATCCACCATACCTCAATCTTACAAATAGGATCATTCAAATTGAAAGTTAAAATAAGCATTTATTGAAAGTAAACATTGTAAACTACAAAAACAGTTAAATTCCTACTCTAACCCATTTGAAACTTATTTTGTTTTGGAATTGGTGTCGTGTTGATATGGAACAATGGACCTTTCCCAATCTTGTGATCAGTGAACCCGTTTCAATCAATTCTATGGAGGAGAATCGATGAAACCATTGTGATAAAATGGATAAAAACTTGATTTATGCTAAAATGAACATGATGTAAGCTATATTAACATAGTTTTATGCTAAGATGGATTTAACTATGCAATTGCTAAGCTAATCTAAGCTAATTCTAGGCTAAAATATGGAAACCCTAATTTATAAACAAGCTAAGATGGATGCATGGAAGCTATTAATGTATGTCTTAAGCTATTTATGCAATTGAAAAATGAACTAAAACAAGGTAAAAGTGAGTAAAATATGAGTGTGGATGCAAGTTAATTCAATATTATAAGTTTGAAATTGAAAGATAAATCCATTTGTCTCCAAATAGGGTTCTATTTATAGAAGAACAAATGAGAAATGAAGGGTTGAGATCGAAAAGATTAATTAACGGTGACGGATGAAAGGAAGAAGAGGCATGTATCATGGATTCTCATCAGTGGATGAGAATGCAAGATAAGAATTAATCAAGGTCTCATTTGTTCCAAACAAACACACTTTTGACTTGCAGACATAGGTCACAAGGTGACTTGCTCAAGAGGTTAAAAGATAACTTGTAATTGAAGCCAAGTGAGATGATTGGACGAGAGGGAATATCCCTTTTAGAATATTTTCATGGGTGAGAATAAATATATTTTGCAAATTCAAAGAAAGTTTGAATTGTGTAGAAAACGAGATAAGGAATATTCCTCTTTTAGAGGAAAATTAGATTAATTGTTAATTTAACAAGGTTTAATCACCCAATTAGGGGTTTCTAGAGGAATAAAGTGATATTCATTAGATTAAATAATTTAATGAATGAGAGAGATGAAATGACATTTAATTAAATAACTTAGGGTTATTTAATTAAATTAGAAGACTTAGGGAATTAAATTAAATATTTTAATTTATTTAATTTAATGAGATGAAATGTTAGCATGAAAGGGGGTGAATTAACCCGATTTGATGAATTAAGTTAATATATGCAAATGATGCAAATAATTAATTAGCTAGGCTAATTTAATCGATTAAGCGAAAAGAGGATGGGTTTTATGAAGAAATGATAGTTAGCCAATGTGATCCATCGATACATTTTTAAGTGTTTACATTTTACCCCTCTTTGAAGCAATGTACTCATTTCATTGGTTCAAAGATTGATGTTGAAATCGATGTTGATTTTGATGTTGATGACGATGCATAAACGAATATCGATGATCTCTTTGAGATGTTGATAGCCAAACTAAAATTGATTGATGAAATTGTTGAGGTTTCACAACAATGCAAGGATTGTGTTGAATAAGATTGATAGGGAACGATACATCCCAATGATGGTGATTTGATAGATTTGATCAAGATTTGCTAGAAAGGCTAGGAACAAAATGATGGTTGATTTGATATCGATATGATCAAAAGATAGTTGGTTGGCCCCTCAAGAGATCGATCGGAGAATAAAGTGTTTCGATTGAGTTCACGATAGGCGAAAATCAGACTTATGCTTGAAATGATTGAGATTTCAGGTTGCTTTTAAATCAAAGAGTTGCAACTTTTCAGATTGTTGAGCTGAAGATGATATAGATGCCCCACTATGCCCCAATGGAAGAGGTATGGCTGGTGTGCTAGCTCAAATATTGATGTAGATAGGTTTCATGATGTATAGACAATCATCAGCTATGGGTATCGCCATGTATATGTCGATGTAGATCACATAGATTTGATGCTTGGTTAGAAATGTTAGTAAAGATAGAAGAATAAGAAAAATAAGATGGATGAATTGACCATAGATTTTGATGATTTCTTCAAAAGATCCAACAAGTCTATGATCCATCAAGACTTTATTAGAGATGGTGATGAGAAAATACAGGATGAGGATGAATGCAGGATGATGAGTTGCTCACATATTGGGATTGGGATTTTCTATCATTGCTTATTGTTTGATATAACACATAGACATGATGCATCAAGGTATTGATAACCAAGATGGCATTGTATCTAGTGTAATGGACTTTGACTTGACAAACAGATAGGAAAGTTCTTGTTCACATCTTAACATATGGAAACCTTGTTTGAATGCAAGTTAGAAGTTTAGAAGACATTGGACCAAAGCATAAGCAATAGTCAATAACATACCCTAAACAACTTTCCTACACACAACTAAGCAAGTATGTGCCAAACAAGGATACCCACAAGCATAGCAAATAGAAGATCATTATCGACACCCCATTCCTTTCTCTCTATATCTCTTGCTTGATTAAATTTAGCTAAGCTGATTTATGATACTGATGCCCATTGTATGAAGGATACATCCTATGGCATGTTGATCAGATGGTTGTTTGATGTTAGGATGATCATTAGCTTTGTGATAAGCTGCTGATATAAACTTCACTGACGCATTTACCTATGATTTAGACATAAAATTTTGACACTTAGGCTCTCACTTTACAACTTGCTACACTTGCTTTCTACTTGCCTCACCAAAGGTTGAAGGTGATGCTTGATATATTATGGGTGGAGGTTATTTGTGGGTGAAAGTGAGATGGGATGGATGGTTTTGGGTTTTTTTGGATTATTTCAATGTTTTTGGTATTTTTGAAAATGTTTTGAGGTTGTTTTTGGTCTTTTAAAAAGTTTATGTGGATGTTTATGGTTTTTGGTTATTTGAGATTGTTTTTTTTTTTTCTATTTGGATTTTTTAGGAGTTTTTAGAATATTTAAATGTTTAGGGATTTTCTTAGAGTTTTGACCAAAAACCTAACTTAAAAGATGTATCCTAGGGGTCTTGGGGGCTAATCAAAGATAAGCCTTGCCTACATTATACACATAGAGACCACAAGTTTGACTGACTTGACTTATTAGAAGATGATAAATGCACAAATGATGAAAAGTTAGTTTATTATGACAAACTTCTAAAGGACTTACCTAGGGTGTCTCGGGGGCACATCAATGATGGCCTTGCCTATGCTCAAGCTCAAAGACGACGTAGTTCGAAAAGGGTACCGCTTTTTGATTTTTGATGTTTGACCTTTTTAGGGATTTTGATGTTTTTTGGATGTTTTGGATTTTGCATTTACAAATTTTTAGGATGTTTTGGATTCTAGCTGTACAGGTCTTTGGAACTATTTTAGGATTTTCTGATGAGCGTTTTACAAATGTTTTTGGGATTTTCGATGAGACTTCCAAATAACCTCAAGATATACAAGAACCTGATATGATTCATAACAAATTTACCTCGGTGTGACATGTTAGACTACTTCGATATAGGCAAGACGCACTTTAGAATATGCGAAGTAGTATTAAAGGGATACAATACTTCTCATCATCAAGCTACATGAAAGGATGAGGATGGGCAATTGATAAATGGTGGTGCAAAGAATGATAAGACAAAAGAGCCAAATAATAGATGGAGGTGCTTTATTTATGCGAAGTTCCTGTTTTCCAGGTTTTCACCAAGGTACTTGCCCAAAGCACCACCGAACTGGTTTTCACCAAAGGATGATTTTTTTTCTTTACTTTTTCAATCATTTTTCTCATTTTTTGGATTTTGATATTTTTTGATTTTTTTTTTGTATTTTCATGTTTATACCCTTTCAAGATTAGGCATAATTGTTTTTGAGATGCAAGTTGTTAGTTAGTTTGTGCAAGGGTTCACCTTTAGGTGTTGATAGCTGATATGCTCTTGATCCATAACTTGTTGTGACGACAAAGGCACCCAACCAGTTAGGTTCAAACTTTCCTTTACTGTCCTAGTCTGGTAGATTCTTTTGATTCGGATTTAGGACAAGATACCCTACGTAGAAAGACCTACATTTGATCTTCTTGTTATAGCTCTGTTTCAATTGGTTTTGATATACGCGCAAGTGACTGAGTGCATCAATACGACGCTCATCTAGGAACTCTAGCTCATTTAGCTGAGATATTTTGTATTCTTCATCAATGATCGCTTTTTGTAGTGACACTCGTAGTGATGGGAGCTCAACCTCAATAGGCAGGATAAATTTTGATCCATAGACCATGGAGAAAGGGGTTGCACCTGTTGGTGTGCAGATACTAGTTCGATAGGCCTAGAGAGCGGGATTTAACTGTAGATGCTAGTCACAATGACCTTCATTGACTATTTTCTTTAGGAATTATAGGATAGTTTTGTTTGTAGCCTCTGCTTGGCCATTGTCTTGGGGATAATACATAGTAGAGAATCGATGTTGGACGTTGAATCTTTGACATAGCTCTTTCATATCTTGATTCTTAAAGGGTGTCCCGTTATTTGAGATTAGGGTTTGTGGGAGATCATAACGACAAATGAGGTAATTTAGGATAAACTTAGCAATTTTCTCCCTCATTATGTAGGTCATGGGAATGGATTCTACCCACTTAGTGAAGTACTCAATGGCAGTTATGATAAACTTGTGGCCATTAGACGAGGTTGGGGTGATTTTTCCTATGAGGTCAAGTCCCCACTATGAAAAGTGCCAAGGTGTGATCATCGGTTGCAATTCTTGAGTTGGTGCATGAATCAAATCTCCATGCCATTGATACAAGACACACTTCTACACATACTGATGAGCCTCCTTTTCCATGATTGGCCAATAGTACCACATCCTCGACAGTTTCTTAGCTAAAGTCATACAGCTAAAATGGGAACCACATATGCCATCGTCTACTTCCATTAAAGCAGTTAAGGCTTCCTCTTGTTTAAGACATCATAGTAATGTTCTTTCGATGCTTCGATGATAAAGGGTATCTCCTAGGATCAAAAATTGGGATGCCTTTTTAACAAATGTTTTTTTAAAGTTTGAGGTGATATTAGATGGGAGGGTTCTCCTGCTTAGGTAGATAAAGATGTTATGATACCATGGGGATCCTAGACCAATAATAACACACGCGAATTCAGATTCAAGGATTTCAAAAGTTGGCACAAGAAGTTGTTCTACCAAGAATTCATATTGGAGGAAGTTTTTCGATATGTCTAATAATGATCCGATTATTGCCATGGTGTTTGCTGCTCTGTTGTTCATGTGAGGAATCTGCTCAAAAGTTATGTCTATAAAGAGACCTTTGAGATTTTCTACCATCTTCTTGTAAGGAGTAAGTTTATCTTTGGTTTGGTAGTTGTCATTAAATTGGTTAATGAGCAACTGTGAGTCTCCATAGACTTTAATCTCTTGAATTTGCCACTGAACCGCTATCCTTAGACCTATGATTAGGGCTTCATACTCAATAATATTATTAGTACAAGGAAATGATAACCTGTATGACTTTGGGATATAATCACCTTGAGGGGTGATAAAAGGAATGCCTACTCTGTATCCATGTTGGCTAAACGATCCATCAAAGTACATCTTCCACTGAGCTGTGAGGTTGACAAGAAACACTGATTCGTCAAGGAACTTTGATATCAAGGGGTTCTCTACATAGATAGGTGATTCTGCTAGTTGGCATGTGATTACTTTTCCTTTGATTGCCTTGTGCTCCACATACTCTATGTCAAATTTTGTTAAGATCATCACCCATTTGGCCATTCAACCTGTAAGATTTGCTTTAGATAACAGGTATTTCAATGGGTCTATCTTTGCAATGAGCTTGATTTGACGTGACAAAATGTAGTGCCTAAAATTTTGTGAAGCGAAAACTACTGCTAGGCATGCTTTCTCAATAGGTGAATAGTTTATTTCATAGCCCACCAAGGTTTTTCTGATGTAGTAGATGGCCCTTTCCTTTCCATTTTCATCATGTTGTGCCATAAGAGCTCATTGTGCCATCAATGTTGCTAAGATATATAAGATCAATGGTTTGTTTGGTATTGATGGCATGAGAATTGGAGGTATTAGTAGATAATTTCTGACATGTTGAAAAACTTTATCACACTTGTCATCCCATTTGTAGGTTATCCCTTTATCGAGGAGATGCGAAAAGGGGTGGATTTTATTTGATAGTTGCACTATGAACCTTCTGATGGATTGCAATCTTCCTTTTAATCCTCTCATCTTCTTTAGTATTTGCGGTGGTTCCATTTGGAGGATGGATTTTACCTTTGCTGGATCAATTTCTGTCCCTCTTTGTGAGATAATAAAGCCAAGAAGTTTCCCTGATGTAACCCCAAAGACACGCTTTTTTGGATTCAATCATACGTTGTATTCTTCAAGTTTGTCAAAGATGGGTCCTAGGACTTGTATGTGCTCACTCCTTTTCTTTTATTTATCCAAAATATCATCCACATAATCTTCAACTATTTTGTGGATCATGTCGTGGAAGATGAGGGTCATTGCTCTTTGATAAGTTGCACCTGCATTCTTTAACCCAAATGACATTATGTTCCAACAATATGTTCCCCACAGATAAGTGAATGCAATTTTATGTTGATCCTCCTTGGAAATAATGTTTTGATTGTAGCTTGAAAAACCATCTATGAGTGATAGAATTTCATGCCCTACTATTAAGTCCACAATGAGGTCGATATTAGGAAGAGGAAAATCATCTTTAGGGCATGCTTTGTTTAAGTCTCTGAAATTAGTGCAAATTTTGATGCTCCCAGTGGGTTTTGAGATTGGTACCAAGTTTGAAACCCACTTAGGAAAATCTATTGGTCAAATGAATCCAACACTAAGTAACTTTTGTAACTCTAGTTTCATCGAGAGTGCTAACTGAGGGTGCATCTTCCTTAACTTTTGCTTGACTAGCTTGGCTTCATGATAGACTGCTAAATGATGCACAACTACTTCAAGATCAAGGCCTGGCATATCTGTTTATGACCATGCAATGTTAGGTCTTTGCTCTTTCAAGGGATGCTGCTAGGTTATTTTGTTCATCATCCAACAAGGATTCAACATAGAAAGTGATCTTGGGTGCTTTTTCAGTTCCTACATTGACTGGAGTGGCCTTTTCTGCTAGCATTGTTGACTTTTTGGGATGCATTTCACTCTTGGGTGCTTCTTCTATTCCTACATTGATTGGGTGGCCTTTTTTGGTAGCATTTTTGAATTTTCGGGATGCATTGCACTAAGGGGGAGATTAAATCCCTCATCCTTGGGTGCCTCAAAGAGGTTTTCACCCTTGGATACGTCCTTTCATTTTACTATTTTAGGATCAGAGAGTGCCACAGTGTGGTTTTCACTCAAGGATCTACATGTTAGTTGCATTTCATCAATTTTGCAACTGAAGGATTCAATCGTCTCCCCATAGTATGCCCATGTATCTAGCTCTATGTAAAAACCTGCTTTGTGATCGACCCATGAGAGGTTGTCGCAGAGTCCCATGAATTTTGAGATTGCTTCATCATTTTTAAATGAATCAAGAATCAGTGGTCCTTGTTGGTCCATGCCAATAAGTTGTAGGTATACTAGGCATAGTTCAGTTGGCTAATTGTTTGGAGCAAAGGATGTAATGGATATCATGAAGAGAGAGTTATTTTCAAATAGGTCATTAACATCAAGGGGCAAGTCATCTAAAGTCATATCACGCGGTGTAGATAACCAAGAGGAATCCTCAACCAGTCTAGCGGAAGTACCTTTGCCAATAAGGGTAACCTTGCTAGTAGTAAAACCTAAACCAAGATTCTTTAATCGTTTCTCAAGAACGATAGGTTCTAGCAAGCCATTTTCTTTCTATTCTAGTTTCTCATTCTTGTTATAACCCATTCACTTTATCAGCTGCAAGCCTCTATTGTCACCTTCCATGGGAAGGAAAGGGATAGGTTGTTCATCCTGATAGAGGAGTTTAGAGACATCATCCTCATTGATATCTTCTTGATTTAGATCCCTCGAATTGGTGAAGGTAGTAGCTACCATTTTAATTGTTTCAGGCTCTTGGGTGCTAGATGTGGGTTTCCCATGAGATTAAGCAGAAAGAGGTAGTTCTCCTAAGAAAATGGTATACTTAAGTAGCTTATAATTTCCACAACCATCATCTTGGATCACTGCTTTGATGTTAGGAATGTTTCGCACAATGGGTGCATTCGTTGTTGAGGTAGATGCAAGAGATGATAGATTAACAAAATGAGGTAGGTGTGGGTGTAGGCCCTTCATCATTTTTAGGCACTTGGGGTATCTTATAGAACTTGGCCTCAAGATTCTTGCAGTAGTAAAAAGGCTTAGGATCTCCATGGATGGTAATTTCTCTACCCTTGAAAGGAAATTTGACACATTGATGGTAGGTTGAGACGACAACTTTTAAGGCATGAATCCATGGTCAACGAAGCAAGATGTTTTATGAAAGATTAAGATCTAACACTTGGTATGTAGTTTCTACAATGATAGGTCCCACTTGGATGGATAGGGAAATGATGCCTTGGGATGTCTGCTCTTGGTCGTCATATGCTCTGATGGTGGTACTCTTTGTTTTCTCAATGGTATCTTTTGAGTAGCCCAAGTCTTTGATCAGCTTAAGGACACAAATATTCAGAGTAGCAACTCCATCTACTAAA
The DNA here is from genome assembly GCA_007115665.2 of Sequoiadendron giganteum. NCBI lineage: Eukaryota > Viridiplantae > Streptophyta > Pinopsida > Cupressales > Cupressaceae > Sequoiadendron > Sequoiadendron giganteum. Next base: position 127,633,577 of record CM021104.1, read on the forward strand.
AATCTTTTAACCTTATTCTTATGAATGTAGACCTCGAGGTGTAAAGCACGATTATGAGATGGTTGTGATGGTAGGTCTTCCTCAGAGAAGGTAAGAAGGTGATCGGAAATATGTCCTACCATAGCTTGAAATTGATCTATATCAATATCTTCAGGGACAAATGAATCTAATAATGTTTTCTCCAAGATTTCCCTATGTGTGGGGGATAGCCTCAATAGTTCTAGGATTGATATCTGTGCCAGGGTCTTCTTAAGTTGGTTTAATAGATTGTATTTGTTGGGATTCGATGTTGGCAAAGTGGGCTATGTCCTAGATTGAGACGGGACTCTTTGGATAGTGACCCTTCCACATCGTGTGGTGACTCGACACTCTACACTAGGTCCTTTGATGGTGACAACACTAATGAAGCTATCGCAGGATGCGACCATACTTGAATAGCTGGCTGCACATTTTGTAATCCTTAGCTTTTTCATTATTGTTCCCTTTGTTAGGATCTAGCATAGGTTTCTTGTATATCTTGAGATCTTGATTCCCAACTGGTACTTCAATAGAGATGGTGTCATTCTCTATGAGGTCTTGGATGATATTCTTGAGCCTCATGCAATTTTCCATTTTGTGTCCTTTGATTTTGTGAAAGCCAGAGAGATCGTCCTCGTACCATGATGGATTTTCTTGCGGTTCTTGATAGTTTTCAAAGTTAGACAATGTTATCAGATTTGGCTCTACCAACTTTTTCATGATGGTTTCGATAGGTTCAGATAATTGTGTGTACTTGCACTTAGGATAATTGTTCCTGTTATTAGTTCGTCTTTGTTGCATCTCGATGTTGTTGATCTGATTATTCTTAGGGAGTGTTGTTTCTTGCATAGTTTGTTGTATGTTAGCAACTTGATTGTTGTTGGGTATAGGAGCACTTAGGACCACCTTAGCATCTACCCAACCATCATTTGTCACATTTTTGTTTTTAGCCCAGACATGAGGTTTGTCATTTGCGCTGGTTGATGGGCAGTTGTAAGCTTGATTATTTCCTTGTGAGATTAGAGCTCATTCGATGTTAAGGGCTTGAGGGAAATTCTCATCATAAGATGTGTTGCATTGCATTTTCAAGTGGAAAGAGATATCGGGATCTAGATTTTCTATGATGATTCCCACTTGTTGTTTGTCAGGAAGGGTCCACTTGCTCTTAGTAGCTTTTTGTATCCATTGTTGCAAGAAATTGGTGAATGATTCTCCATTAGTTTGTTTGAGAGTGTACAAATCTTCTAGACTAACGTCCATGTCAAGGTTGAAGGAGAAGTGATTGATGAATTTTTCAGTGATTTCTTGGAAAGTTTTGATGATAGGAGACAAATGAGAAAACCAATCCATAGCAAGACTCGTTAAGCTTCGAGGGAAGAGACACATTAGATATGAATCATTATAGGCAACCTCCATACACATGACATTGAATTCTTTGATATGGTCCATAGGACTTCCTCTCCCTTTGTATTTATTGAATTTGGGGATTTCAAATCGAGGAGGGAATGGCATCATTGCGATGTTTCGGTCAAATGGATAAGGACAAATATTGTATATGGGGCTTCTTTGTCTTGACCATTTGAAGGTCCTGCATTTCTTAGGATAGCACCTTGAGTTGTGAAGCTAGGTCATCCTATGGGTTTGGTGGAGCAACATATGATGGGATGATGGATGAGTTGTATATGGGATTTTAATATGATGGTGTGTTGTATGGAGTGTACGGTGGAGTGGGGTTATGCGAAGGTGATTTAGGTGTTGATCTATATATTCCTAATGAATTTTTATTGATGATGGTTTGTTGAGGATTATAGTAGGAATTTTGTTATTGTTGTTGTTGCCGATGTTGGGCATACTACTGAGCTAGTAAGGCTTGTTGTTGGGCCTGCTATTGTTGTTGCGACACTAGGGTTTATTGTTGGGCTTGATGTTGTTGTTGCATCACGAGGGATTGTTGTTGCGCTTGATGTTATTGCTATGCTACTAAGGATGCTTGATAAATGTGTTGTTGTTGTTGTTGTTCTGCGGCTAAGGCTACTTGCTATTGTTGTTTTTGTTGTTGTTGTGCAACTAAGGCTGCTTTCTATTTTTTTTGTTGGATGGCTTGCTAATAAGATTGTTGTGCTTGATGGAAAGCTAAGGTATGAGTTTACAATATAGGACCTGTTGTTTGTTTCATCTATGATGGATTGTGGGCATTGATGTTTTGAATGGGTTGTGAGTTGGTGATGAGAGTTTGAGAGTTTCCTTGGTTCAACATTCCTTGTAAGATGGTGGATTAAGATGGAGGAATGTAGGTTTGAGGCCCTATTTGATTTTGTATAGTGAAGGGGACCGTGGGGAAATATGAGGATGCTGTCATTAGATTTTGCAATGATAGCGACATACTAGGACCTTGAGTCCATTGATTGAAAAATTTGTCTTGACCAATGCTTGGGGGATTTCCTTGTGATTGGGATGCGGTCAAGGTATTTTCTTGATTGATGGGGCTTCACAATCGAGGTGTTGTTCTAATTTGGATCGATCATAGATGGGTTGGATATGTTTTGCGCCACCAATGCTATAGATGAACCCATGGGAGGATCTGGCAAATATGTCCCCATTTGCATTGAGGATTGACTTTGTGATATAGTATTTCCATTCCCTTGTATACTATCTTGAGATACTTGGTCCATACTACTTTGTGTGATGATGGGCATACTTGCAGTACTCATGGATGTGGATAAAGATGGGTGTCCTCGATAGGTGGAAGTTGTGGTGGAGTAATGAAGATAAAAAATTTAATGTAACTACTTCGGATTTTTGGGGACGAGAGGAGCACCAAAGGTAGGTGTCCAAATGGTTTTTGGAGGTGGAGGATTGGTATCAAGAGTACCCACAAGTGTACTACTTTCAAATGGAAGAGTTAGACCAAAGTCCTTGACAAGACCAGTTGCAAGACTAAGAGTAGATGTTTGATTTACCCCTGATGGTGGATTTGTGAAGCCTTGTGCCAAATTTCATGCCACAAATGATGGGGAAATAGGAGCTATGTTTTTAAAGGCTTAATGCTCCATGATTTCCTCCTTAGCGAGCTCAAAGGGATTGTTTGTGATGTCTTCAATCTCAAAAGGTCTTGGTGGAGATGATGGTTGTTGTGAGGGGGTGACTTAACTTCTTGGATCAAATTCTAGAGGATTTGGATCACTTGAGGTAAATGTGACTTTGGTTTTCTCTATGATTCTCTTGTATTGTGATCTCTCTTTTACCATAGGTTTTGGGTCACTGATGGGAGATTTGTGTTGAGATTTGTAATGTTTGAACTCTCTAGTTGACTCAAATCTAGGTAAAAAGGATGCTCTAAGTCTTTCTGGATAAATGATGGTAATGGGTGATATGGAAAGTGATCTTTGCAATGTTTTGTGACAACACTTTTTGACTTGAATTTGATATTTTGATGTTAGGATAAAGGATGCTGACGAACTTGAGAATCTTTAGGGTAGACTCTTGACCTTCAAGATAAACTAGCTCAAGCATGATAACTAACTTAACTAGGTGCATAGAAAAGGATACATTTCACATATAAAATAGCCAAGTTATGGGTTGGTTTGATAGATGTTGAAGTGAAAAAGTGTTGGTGTATTTGAAATTTTTGCAAAGTTTGGTGAAGTGAAGGGTGAAATTTTATGAACGGGTGGATGAAATGTTTTACCCAATTTTAACTTAGAATGAATCTTTGTTTTCCAAGACCAAGGTAGTGAGAATGATGCTAGACCTCGAAAATGTTCAAATCCTAAAGACCCAATGTTTGACTTAGATGAGAGGATAAATTGGGATGCTTAAACTTGTTCGCCTCCTCCTAACTCGAGCATAGTAGTTTCTTAACAAGTGGTTACAATTGTGGTAAAATATTACAACCCACTTCTTGTCAAACTTTGAATTACGATGTCTATGTCTATGATGACGGGATGTAGGTCTTACTTCACAAATTTTAATTGTGTGATAGACCATTCAGAGAAGCTCAATATTGTGAAAGAGACTAGGATTTTGACTCCAAAATAATGCATATAATTTCGGATTGTATCTTGAAGCGTGTCTATAGAAGTTTTCTAATAACTTATCTCTATTCTTGTGAAGTGCTAAAATGTTTTTCTTTAGAGCTTTTGGTTTAAGATGTCTGAGTTTAAAATGATGACCTATAGATCTATTTTGGGGATCTTGATTTTGTGTGAGATCATTAAAGAAGAAGAAGATATTTATTGCCACGTGGGAGGTGGTAAAATGGGCCTTCTATCCAAAATATCAGCTCTTCGTTCTTCTTTATCTAAGATGGTTGTAGCGATTCTCCACTGAGTAGATGTTTCCTTGGTTTCAAAAGTGAAGTTTCTCAAATTGCTGATAATATCAATTTTTTCTCCCTTAATGTATTCAAAGTTTGGTTGAATGATAGCACCTATAAGGTCAGGTTGTAGAATGGGAGAGACTGGTCTCCAAATGGTCATGTGGGTTTCAATTGTGTCAATTTTATCTTTATTAAGTGAATTGATTTTACAAACACTCATCTTGATTATGTTTTCAAACTAAATGTTTATGTCAAAAACATCATAAATTTCACAATGTCCATTTCGTGAAAATCATGAGCTTAGAGCCATAATTTCCTATGTTGTCTTCGAGAAATATGGATTAAGATCAAGTAAAATATATTTAGAAGTCACTAAGGATAGAAACCCTTAGGACAAGTAGTAATATCAAGACTAAATCAAGAGGCATCCATATTTGAACCAAAGTGTTTGAAATTTGGAGGAAGATAGTGAATGTTTATATTTGTAACATTTTGAAACCACACAATGTATCAAACAGACTCGCAATAATTTACAATCCTAGGTTAAAAATGGCTATACTTGTTGAATTCCCACTTGGATTTCTCCAAACACTATACAATGTGAACAATTGGAGATTTGGCGACACTAGCTCCCCTCCGGGACATACACTTCTCGAGACCACCAAATCTCAAAATCCTTAAAATCTGAAGAGCAAAAGGATTTTTTTGTTTCTACAATTGAATAGTAAGAATGCAGGACAACTTCAGAATGACCATTCTTGCACCCACAAGTATTAAGGATTTTTGGATTCTAAACAAAGGTTCATAATAAGGGCTTCCAATTTAGGGGTACTATGATAAACTCCCTCAAGAGGTCTCCCAACCCTTAGAACAAGTGATTTACGCATCATAAAGATAATGGGGAAGAGCTATCATGTACCACATCCCATTGATTGTAATTTTCATTGCAACCACACATTTATATTGCGGTTTGGAAGAACTTGGATTTAGTTCGTTACCACTTGGGTTGTTCCCTCCTTTCGAAGTAGGGAGGCAGGCCCTCTAAAGATGAACAATAGAAAGGAAGTATGTTTGTAGTTCGACCATCTTTGCTTACATGAACAAAGAGAGAACACACACTAGGTCTTTTTTCTCAAACATGCAAAGGGGTTCGATTTTAATCCAAATGAAATATGTAGGTGATTTTCCAAAGTGTTTAGGAGTGCTATTTATCAAGGTCACCAAATGGCATGAGAGAATTGCATACACATTCACTTAAAACGTTGTAAATCACAAAACATAGCAAACAGTTGTAAATTTTAACACCTCAAAGCAGTGATGAGTTTGTTTTAAGTACCAAAGGATATATGAAGTTGCCTTGTTCAATTTTAAGCCCAATTGAAAATAATGAAGTGAGGGTTAAATCTTAGTCCTTTTAGGGCATTCATTTTAAGATCCAATTGAAATTTAGCGAGGTCCTAAAACAGAAAGTAGAAAGCATGAAAAGTTGGGTTATAATTGCCCTAAAACGTTAAACGCTTGTTATAATCGTAAAATTTCAAGGTAAGAAAGCTTTCTTCACTTTAGCTCAATATCGTTTAACCTACAAAACCCTGTTAGCTTAACAACCAGAACATAGTTAGAAGCACGTAAGTGATTAGATAAATCAAGGAAATTAAAGCACATGTCGAAAAAATGATTGAAAAACTTCTTACCAAAATTGGGCATCGTTGAACATGATAGTGTTGCAATTTGAAGTTTGGGCACCGCTTTGGTGAAAATGGGCGTCGCTCTGCAGTAGAAACAACGAGCACGATAACGTCGGGATTTGGAGTGTCACGATTTGAACTTTGGGACCGTCGCGATTTCAAGTTTTTGATACCTCTATATTAAATTGGTGTCACCATATTTAAATCAGTGACTGCATTTAATCGGCGTCAGTGTTTCAAATTTCAATAGCATCGCTATATGGCGACAAAGCATCATTGTTTGTGATTTGGGCGTCACTGCAACCTGCAACACAACAAATGAACAGAGTTCAACCTAAAATTTGATTAGATTATTGATTTTCCCTCCTTCTAGCACCAGAATGTGAGACAAGGATTGTCAGGGTGGGTCGATTACACTTGATCCATAATGAATCAAAGCATAATTTATCCACTACACCTCAATCTTACAAACAAGATCATTCAAATTGAAAGTTAAACTAAGCATTTATTGAAACTCAACATTGTAAACTAGGAAAATAGTTAAATTTCTACTTTAACCCATTTGAAACTTATCCACGTTTTGGAATTGGTGTCGTGTTGTTGTGGAACAATGACCCTTTCCCAATCTCGTGATTAGTGAGCCTATTTCAATCAATTCTATTGAAGAGAATCAATGAAACCATTGTGATAGAATGGATTACAATTTGATTTATGCTAAAATGAATATGATGTAACCTTTATTAACGTGATTTTATGCTAAGATGGATATAACTATGCAATTGCTAAGCTAATCTAAGCTAATTCTAAGCTAAAAGATGAAAACCCTAATTTATAAACAAGCTAAGATGGATGGATGGAAACCATTAATGGATCTTTTAAGCTATTTATGCAACTAAAAATGAACTAAAACAAGGTAAAAGTGAGTAAAATATGAGTGTGGATGTAAGTTAATTCAACAACATAAGTTTAAAATTGAAAGATGGATCCATTTGTCTCCAAATAGGGTTCTAATTATAGAAGATCAAATGAGAAATGGAGGGTTGAGATTGAAAAGATTAATCAAAAATCAAGGAGGAAAGGAAGAAGAGGCATGGATCATGGATTCTCATCAACATATGAGAATGCAAGATAAGAATTAATCAATGGCTCACATTTGTTCCAAAAAAACACACACTTTTGACCTGCACACATAGGTCACAAGGTGACTTGCTCAAAAGGTTAAAAGATAACTTGTAATTGAAGCCAAGTAAGATGATTGGAGGAGAGGGAATATCCCTTTTAGAATATTCTCATTGGCGAGGATAAATATATTTTGCAAATAAAAAGAAATTTTTAATTGTGTGAAAAAGGAGATAAAGAATATTCCATTAGAATATTCCCCTTTTAGAGGAAAATTAGATTAATTGTTAAATAAACAAGGTTTAATCACACAATTAGGGGTTTCTCGAGGAATAAAGTGATATTCATTAGATTAAATAATTTAATGAATGGGGGATATGAAATGACATTTAATTAAATAACTTAGGGTTGTGTAATTAAATTAGAAGACTTAGGGAATTAAATTAAATATTTTAATTTATTTTATTTAATGAGATGAAATGTTAGCGTGAAAGGGGGTGAATTAACCCGATTTGATGAATTAGGTTAATAGATGCAAATGATGCAATTAATTAATTAGCTAGGCTAATTTAATAAATTAAGCGAAAAGAGGATGGGCTTTAGGAAGAAATGATGTTAGTTAGCCAATGTGATCCATCGAGACATTTTTAAGTGTCTATAGGTGCTAATGGCCCAGGATGCCTTGTAACAACTCGATAAGCTCCTTTTCCCTCTTTAAATGCTATCTTTTCAACTCAATTGGCCTTCCTCTCATTCTTGGCTTCTATCTTGGACATTCACCCATGTTTCTCTTGCTATCTTGCTTGCACAACTCCCTACAACTTGTTACAACAACACCCTCACATCCTTACAACACTTTGCAGCTCTCTTGGCTCTCGTAGCTTTGTCTCTCCCTTTGGTTTCCTTAAGCCTTGCAACTGACATTTCCCTTATCTTGTGCTTGTGAGCATTCTGTGATTTCACACATCCCTTATCAATTGCATCGTTGTCTCGTGATACAGGTTCTCCTCCTTGACCAAGGATTTCTTTTATTACTTCGTATTTGCTTTGTTCATTTCTCTCTATCTATCTAGTTGTCTGTGGAGGTGGGACCACCAAAACGAGAGTTTGATTGAGGCAAACTCCTATATAGCCCCAACATTTTCTCTCAATATTACACATGTAGGTATTGAAGATATTCATGTGCTGGAGGCTTCATTACTTGGGTTGCTGTGAGAAGTTTCCATCTCTTATTCTCTTACTTTATCACTTAATTTATTCTTAGTTTTATTACTTTTTGTTATTTTCCCGCATTCTAGAAATTCTTAGCAAGCTAATTGTTAGTAGTCACCAAGTTGTTTTCTGGGATATTCTCGCTTTCTATTCTGTATGAGACACCAGTGTGCCTCGAGACCCTAGTGCGCCACACTGTCATCCTTATTTTGAGCTAATTTTCTTTGGCCGAGAGCTGATTAGTTTGTCCAGAAAACCTTTGTGATTTACTCCTTCAGATTCTAGAACTTTCCCTCTGTTCCCTGAGGTAGTTTAGGGCAATTCACCCCTTGAGATTCTCTTGAGAATAAAGAGACTCATGGGTAGCAAATCCCCCTTCCCTACACTCTCATGGCTCTGATACCACGTTGAAGAATGCCAAGATCAAAGAGCTCAAATTAATAATGTTCCACAAGTGAAAATATGAGCACAATAGAATATCTATCAATATGATATGAAGAGTGTAAAATACAATGATGAAGCCTTACATATACACATGCAAGGTAGATGAGGTAGGAAGGTAGGACTGAACAAATAACTAACCCTCCATATGTGCAACACTTGTGAGCTCATTTGACAAGTGTGTGAGAAATTGGCAAGTATGCATGCAATAGGTGTCTTAAGTGTTTGATGTAGGAGCATCCAGTGGTGTAAGGGAAATCCTACATCACCCAAAAATATCTTTACTATCATTTAGCTTTTTGTAGATATTTTTGCATTTCTGGATACCCTTTTCGTCGAAGAAGTTCCAGCTTTCAAAACTGTTTTTTTGTTTTTTCTGCTCAACTGCTATTTTTAGCAGGTGCAAATTTGAAGGCGTGAGGAGATAGAAATTTAAGGGAAGATTTAGGACAAAAAAATAAACACTTTGGTGAAAGAATCAGGCTAAGATCATATTCCCGGTTCAAAAATTATTTAAGTTTCAGTTTTTGCTTTTTGCCCTATAAAATCTTCAAAGCTAATTTTGAGGTACTTAAAGGCTCCGAATGGGCCCGAAAATTGGCAGAGCACTTCATTTTTTGCAAGAGCTTTCCAAAAAGTTATTATGATTGAAGATCCGACAGTCAGATCTTAAGTTAGGGCTTCCAGAAGTTGGTGCATAATTATAATGTTGTTTTTGGCCTCAAACAGAGAAAGGGGCTATTTATGGGCTAGTTTTTGATTTGTTTGAGTAGTTTTTGGGGAAAGAAGACCGCATGTTGTGAAAGGGGGAATTTCTGTAGTTTCCTGTAATTTGCATGTATTGCAGAACTCAAGGATTTGAGATCTTCTGCATGTAAGAATTTCATTATTCTAAATATAATAATATTCTCTAGTTTTATGTGTGGATTTTTGTGACTCGGGTTAGCACCCTCATTAGTGTTGAAGGCACATGTCTCAATACTATGAAGTGATACAAAATCATAAGAACCCGAAGTAAAATTAAGCTATGAGTGTGAATAGGTCAATCATAAAAAGGTAATATCTTACCTAGATGGATAAAGACAATATTTGCACTAATGTTTGAGTCATATCCAAAAAATGTTTTGGAAGTGGGTCACAATTTTGACAACCGATTCTCTTTTTTACATTTTTTATTAGGTTATACTCTTATGTTATGTTTCTAAAAATATTTGATTATATATTTTAAGGCTTCAACTATGACTCTCATCCTTCATCCCCTTCCTCTTCCATGCCTCACTAGGCTTGTAAGGTAAATGAACATATAAACACTCATTTTTGGGATCACATGGAGGACTTGGTCTCAAACATTAGAATATTTTACATTCCTACATTGTCATGGCTTCAAATCCATGTAGTCATTTCATAAAGCATCAAGAATTCCTAAGTGGGATTTAACCATGGAGGAAGTGCACAAATCTTTGATTGAGAACAATAAATGGGAGCTTGTTCCATTTCTTAAGGGAAAAATACTAGCTTAGTGTAAGTGGGCCTAGTGAACCAAATTTGTATATTAGATGGATTGTTGACAAGTTCAAAGCATGACTTATGGCCAAATCATTCGTATAGGTTCCTAATTTTGACTGCTTTGAGACCTTTTTCCACATAGAAGACGAACTCCATTCACTTGACTCTTGTTATTACTATAGCTCATGGTTGAGTTGTGCATCATATGGATCATGTGAAGAGTGTATTTCTTCGTGGGTACCTATAGGAGGATATTTACATGGAACAACCATAAGGATTTGTTCAATATTTTCCACTAGTTTGTAGACTAAGTCACGGGCTCAGTATACCAATATTGAGTCTTAATATTAGTTGTGTGAACTCTAGATGCCACTCAAATTGGAAAGTCTACATCTTAAGACAAAAGAATGCTATTCTTTTCTTGGTTCTCTATGTTGACGATTTGATTGTCATAGGAAGTACCTCATCCATTATCTCCAAAGTTAACAATATTTCACATGATATGTTTTACATGAATTACTTGGTTCTCTTTCACTACTTTCTTAGGATCAAGATCACTCAAACCTCTTATAGGATTTTTCTTTCCCAACCTAACTATAATCTTGATCGTATACCTCATTTTTGCGTGGTTGATTATTATCTTGCATTGGCTTCCTTTCTATCTAGATTCAAGATTGATGTGAAGTGTTCCACACCATTTGTTGATCATTTTGTATCATCAAATTATTAGTATTCTCATCTACATGACTCAAACACACCATAAAATTTAATCTAGTAGTTGGCATCATTTCACACTTTATTAGGAGCCTAATGAGATTTATTGGAAGGTTCCCATATGTATCATGTAATACATACACGGAATTCATAGTTACAAGATTGATTATGTAATATGCATAAGTTCATATTTGGCTGTATATATAAACTCTAATTGGGATAGTGGTCTTAATGATTATAATTCTACATCCGATTGCAATTTTACCATGGTTCTAGTCCTATTTGCTGGTAGAGAAATAAATAACATGCCATGCTATCTTCAACTAAATTTGAGTATAAAGGGTTTGCCAATGTTGTTAATAATGTCATTTGACTTTAAAATATCCTCATTAAAGTTTCATTCACTTTTCAAAATCCATCAAGCATCTACTAGGACAAGAAGTGTATAATTGAAACATCAAAAAAGCTCAGTTCATCATTAGTAGACCAAACATATCATTATCCACATGTAATTTCTTAGGGGGTTGATCTAAGAGTAGATCATTAATTTGTGTTATTGTCTAATATTACAATAGATTATACATTTATTCTATTTTGAGGTGATCTTTGTATGTAGGTTCCTCATTATACTTCTAGTTGGAACCTATCTTTGAGTTTTTACTCTTTTATTCTCCTGAAGGTTCACTTAAGGGGGGTGTTAGTGTGAATATGGTACATTATCAAACTAGTTCATTTCCTAGCTAGTTCTCCATTTCACACCTTTCACACTCGTTTAAGTTTAATAATTAAATTTTTAATCATTATCCCATATTGGTTGTGTTTCTATTTTTTGGGTGATATATCTTATAAATACTCACCTATACATCGTTTATAATTACTTATTCTAGTTATTTTTCATTTCTTATTGAATAAAATATTATTTTTGTTTCAATTTGGATATTTTTTCTTTCTTTCCTTTAACCATTTTCATTTTGGGTGGCTTCATAGCCAAATCTCACACCCTTCATTTTGGTGAACATGATAGTTGAACCCACCTAGGATTGACTCTAAGCTATTTGATGTAGTATTCATCAACCTTAACATTTCCACTTTCAACCATTTTCTTCAATCTCTTGTTGTAGCACCGATAGGCCTTACTCTTAGTAGAGTAACCAAGAAAGATTCCTTCATCACTTCTAGCATCAAACTTTCCTATATTTTTGTCTCTTCTAATATAACATTTACTCCCAAATATTTTGAAATATCTAATAGTAGGCTTATGACCAAACCATAGCTCAAAAGGAGTCTTACTAGTATTACCTTTGATTTGTACGCAGTTGAGGATATAAACAGTAGTACTTACAACTTATCTCCAATAGATATGGGACATTTCCTTCCAGCATCATAGTTCTAGCAACATCTAGAACTGCCTCGTTCTTCCTTTCCACAACTCCATTTTGTTGAGGGGTCTGCGATGCAGATAATTGTCTCAATATCCCATGTTCTTCACAAAAAAAATTAAACTCACCGGAAGTGAATTCACCACCTCTATCTGATCTCAGACACTTAATCTTCAGACTTGTCTCTGTCTCAACCATAAGCTTAAAGATCTTGAACTTCTCTAGAGCTTCAAATTTCTCCTTGAAGAAAGTAACCCACATCATCCTAGAATAATAATCAATAAGCAACATGAAATACTTGTAGCCTCATAAACTTCCGATTCTAGCAAGACCACACAAGTCAACGTGCACAAGCTCCAACAATTCATTTGAACAATGTTGTTTGCTATGAAATGAAATTCTAGTTTTCTTTCCTAAATGACATTCCTTGCATATGGAATTAGTAGGCTTTACCAATTCAGGAAGATCTCTCATTGCTTGAGAGGAACTTATCTTGATAATATTGTCAAAGTTTACATGACACATTCTTTTATGCCACAACCAAATTTCATCAACTTGAGCAATCAGACAACTATTATTAGCAGCATTCAGATGAAAGATGTTGCCTTTTGTTTTTGTACCTAAAGCAATCACATTTCTATAAATCCCCAATATTCTACACTTTTCATCCTTAAATTGAAGATTATATCCCTTGTCAAACATATGTCCAACACTTAAAAGATTATGCTTCAAACCTTCAACATAAAAAACATCATCAGTATTATGCTTACCATCAAAAGAAATACATCATTTGCCACAGATTATACCACCATTGTTGTCACCAAATCTTACAACACCATCATCATACTTTTCCAAGCTTAGAAATTTTTTATCACCTGTCATGTGATGTGAACATACACTGTCAATTACCCATTCATCCTTCTCTTCAACTTGACCAGCTAGGGATTTCTCCACATTTGTGCAACTAGCAAATTCAATAGACACATGGTTATTTTACTTGATAGCAATAAACACAAACTCATCTTCACTTACATTCCCTTTGTCATATTCATCATCTCTCACACCTTCATCAACAACATAATAACACTAATTTTGAAATCTAGGCTTGTTATGTCTTGGCTTAGGAACTCTTTTTGGATGCTTTGATGCAAAATGACCTATCTTACTGCAAGAAAAAACATTTAATAGGCAACTTTCCTTTGTACTTACCTTCTCCTCTGGCTTCCATTTTGACAATAAGTTCTTCAAGTGTTGGCTCTCAGTTGTTTGTGATTTGTCCTTGATGACAAAATTGGTTCTTTGGTTCTTTGATTGAGATGACAAGCTGCATGATATGCATAGTGATGGTTCTTTGATTGAGATGAAGAGCTACATGATATGCAGATTGGTTTAAATAATGCTGGTTGGTGAATGTTTCTTGATTGGTATTGTGATGTTTTTGAATTTGGCTATAATGGTGTTCATAACTGAGTTCTTGAGATGTTTGTTTTTGACTCAATTTAGTTGCTTTAGCATCATTGATATTACTGTGGTCTTTGCACTTGAAGTGTTTTACATTGTTCATTTAAGGAGATTAGGCATGTTAACGGGGAATGATATTTGGTGTGGCATACATGGTACCTCAAACATGTGTAATTATGAATTGTGTTATTGACATCTTGGTAATATTGTGACATTTTTTGCTTGACTCAGTATCATACATTGAAGCATTACTCTCTTGGCTTATATGTCAAAAGCCATATACAAAATTATAGATAAGAAATATTGTGCACTGAAGACAAATGCATATGCAAGACATATGAGATACATTGTCAGATGTTTTTGGAGATTTAATGTTGATGATGAATTGTGTTTGATTTGTAAATCAAGACACATATATGGTGCAATACTTTGACTTGTTTTGACAGGCTCTTGATACATTTTGATACTCTTGACGCATGTTGATGTTGACAGTGTTTATCTTTCAGGGTGCTACAAGTTAGCTTTTTCATGATAACATGTGTTTTTGATCAGGCATCTTAGACACCATGGATAATGGCATAAATACTCTCACTAATATATTGGCAAGTTCTTGTTGAGGTATACATTTGCTTATAAATTCGTGCAAATTTGTTTTTATATGGGCTGACAGTTCAAATGCGATGTGAATTCTTATATTTGAACATACAAGTTTCAATCAAATGCAGATTACAGCTCAGGTTACTTGTATATATTTTTTGCATGGAGTATTATTACTAATAGGGTCTTCAAGACTTAAAGCACATGGCTTTAGGCAACTTATATTTCATTTTATTACTTTGTATATGTTACTAAAGATTTTCATAGTTGACGTGGTCTATGTTGAAGATATTGAAATACTCATATTTTACACCATAGAGATGTTGGACACTTAAAAGATTTTATTACACAACAAAAAAGGGCCCTTGTTGGGCATGCTAAACATTGAGGAGTTGGGCATATTAAAGTTTTAAAAGATTTTTAAAAAGCTTGAGTAAAATCATGGTTTCAATGCATAAATTTTTGTTCACATTAAACATGTGACATCAGGTGTTATGAATATAAAGGGGCTTGACTTTGTTTAAAGTCACTTGGCAGTGACATGGTAATCGGCAACCATCATGAGTTAATGAGTTAATCTTAGACAACAGATTCAAATGTATTATGATGTTCGGATTTCAAATGATTATATTCTTTTGAAAAGTCTTCGAAAGACTTGAAGGAAATGTAGGGAAAAGTTGTTATTGTTTAATTGTGTAAACATATGAAACCCTAACCGCCACCATGGAGTTGTGGTTGTAGATTTTTGGTAAAATGCTTGACTGAGGAAGTTGAAAAAGAAGAGGTAGAGCTCGTAAATGGAGGACTTCAGCTGGACAGTTTTGAAACGGTTCTTCTGGTATTTGTTTATTTTCATTCCTCCATAAATAGGTATTAAAGAAAACATTATTTATGGGCTTTAAACATTTTTGTTAAGACATTAGTTATGAAGATTCAATGGTTAATAATTTTCAAAACCGTTGGTTATTCCTTTGCAAATAAATAAAGGGTTATTGTATTCAGTTGAAGAAAAATAGTTATTCCAATTTGGAAATTTTGATGGAATTAAATGAGAACCTATGTGTATAAAATAGAGGTTGATTATTGTTTTTGTGGCTGGAATTTTTAAGAGATTAGTGCACAAATTCTATAATTTAAAATCTTGTAAATATGGTGCAGAGTGTTAAACTGGTGTATCTTTTATTTTAGAGATTCAAAAATGAATCTTTAGGATATTTTATGTATTAGTATGGAAGAAGTGTGTGGGTTGAATTGAAATAGAGAAACCCTCTAATATTTCTATTATTCTAATTTTTGTAAAAAGGGTTGGTGCTCCTTGGAATGGGTGTTCCTAAATTTGTAGGAGGTTGGTGCTCCTAGAGTGGGTGCTCTAAAATTTTCCAGTAAGGCATTGTAAACAGTGGTTTTTGAAGTTAAGCCAGTGAGGCATCATTTTATGGAGTGGTTTTTCTAGGCATTGTAAACAGTGGTTTTTGAAGCTAAGCTAGTGAGACATCATTTTATGGAGTGGTTTTTCTACCCCAAGAGGTTTTTCCACTTGTCACATTCTTTGTCTTGTGCTCTCATTTGTGGTTTCATTGCTTTAAAGTAATAATGCTTCAAGATTGTAAAGATCTCTGATTTGCTTATTTCAACTCTTTAATGGTTGCATTCAATTCATGAATGTATTTATCATTGAAATATTTAAAGCATAAATTGATTAAATTTTTCTGTGAAAAAAGTTAAAATTTGTTTAAAACGCTGATCTCAGTGTTTTATGACTCCAACAATTGGTATCAGAGTGTAGGGTCCTCATATAGGTTTAATCCACCTAGGATTGATTCTGGTTTTGGGAGTCTATCAAACATGTCACAAGCTCAAGAAATTACTTATGTTTGAAAGGTTCATGCTATGTGTTTTATGGAGACATATCTTGTTTCAATTGATGTTGGTTTATAGAGATAGATCCTTGTATAAATATAACCAACTTAAGGGATTCTTGGTTTTTGAAGTGTTGTGTTTGATATGGAAAAGAGTAGATGGAACAAGGGAAAAAGAAGTTCACAGAAAAATGCTAATCATCATGTTCTGCTTGAATCTAATATGAGGAGTAATGAGGAAGAGATCATAAATAGTAACTCTAAAATGGTAGAGTACCCTGGAACATCTCAGTTCGAAGGTACAAACTTTATTGTGTGGAAATATAGGATGGAATCATACTTGTCTTCTTTAGGGCTTGATGTGTGGGCAACAGTTGAAAAGTGTTGCACTACATCTGCAACATCTTCCACACTTGAGGAGAAGAAAGCTCTTGAATTCAATGCCAGAGCTATAAATGCTATTTTTAATAGCTTGCCAAATAAAGTTATTACAAAATTTATTCATTACAATAGTGCTAAGGAAGTTTGGGACAAGTTGATTGAAATGAATCAGAATGGTGAGTTGCAAGAGGTGATATCTTTGGGTATCGAAATAAGTTGTGAAACATTTGAAAGTGAAGAAGGTGTAAACCTTCATAGTTTTGAAAAGAAGTCCAAAGAGATCATTAATGAACACTTAAATGGTCAAGAAATTAGTGTAGAAGTAGATCAATTTATGGGTGAAGTTGACTTTGAACAGGAATATGATGAACCAGAAAGTGAGGTTGATTTTGAAGGTGAATTCCTGTGTGCCTTAGATACAATTAAGTAGCTTAGAAAAGAAAACCAGATTTTAACAAGACAACTTCAACAAGAAAAGGATATCGGGGAAAATATATGCTCAGATCTTGTGGAAGCAAAGATACAAGTTGAAGAAGCTAGAAAGATTGAGGAAGAAATTAAAAGCCAATTAAAGGTAAAATAATAGAGTATAGAAAGACTTGAATGGGAAGTGGTTTCACTGAGGAACATAGATAAAGCATCAAAACAACTAAGTGGTGAGAAACTTAATGAGAATAGCTCTATGTCTTTGGATAAGATTATTGGTGCACAAAAAGCTCTAAGTGACAAAGGTGGTATAGGCTTAGAAGAAGGACAGTGCTCTAAGATCAGGAAAACTCCTAGAACAAAGGTAGATTTAAATTTTCATGCTATTGATCTTGAAACTGCAAGTAGCAAACAACACAAGAATATCAACAAAGGAGGAAATAATAGAATAAACAGATACACATGATCTTCTTCTGCTGGGCAAGGTAAACTGATGAGGTATACTTGTTCTTTTTCAGGCTATTGTTATTCTTGTTTTGAATATGGCCGTAGAGAATCTGAATGTTGGATTAAAATGAAGAAAAATGATTGTCAAAAGAACTATGGTATTGTCACTTGCTTCAAGTGTATTTAGTCAGGTCATATTGCAAGAGATTGTGATATATTGTCTCTAAAAGATGATGTAAGAGAGTGCAAATCTCTAGTTATTTGCTATAGGTGTAATGGATTTGGTCATAAAGCAAGGTTTTTCACGGAGAAATCACCGAGAAATGGATCTCTAAGGGTTTGGAGAAGAAAGCAAAGAATAGAAGAGAAAGGACCTAATCTTGTGCATACTGCATAAGAAACATTTCTGAACACATAATAGGTCAAATGAGGTAAGTGGGAGCAGATTATTGTTTTTATCTTTTAAACCCTTTGAGAAGTCTAGAAGAATGTGGAACATTTGTCAGTTGTTCAGTTCAACTATATTGACATATTGTCTTAAGAGATTCTTGTAGCAAGTGGTAAAACTGGTCAAATCTCCTTTGCTTTGTGGCACTATTTGATAGTGGGTAATACTTCTTGTAGTGTTGTTTCTCAGTGTTTAGACAACATCTCATTTGTTTTTGTGCCACTAGTTTTTTTCAATTACTTGAGAGCTTTGCACAACTGTTGTGACTTGTGTGAAAAAGCATAGTGAACTTCAAGGCAATATTCAAGACAGTGAATAGTATCAATGGTATGCAATTTGTCATTGATGTTAAAGCTTGGTATTCAGCAAATAATTAAGGTGCATGAGATGTTAGAGCATGATCATTGCCCAGGTCAGATTCATTGTATTGGTAAAAGCACTTGTTTCATGATTTGATATTGATGCAAAAGTGATCATTGCTCACAATGGGATTAAGGTAGTTCATTCATTAATGCAAACGTTTAATGATGAATGATGCAAAATTTTAACGTTGTTGATGCCATCTATTTTTGAATGCTTGCAAAGGAAAGGTTAGACAAATATATTATTTGGTCGTGGTCCATTTGATTATTTCATTAGCATGCTTTGTAGACTCATATTGTAATGTATGCATATTGAATCTATATACAATTTGTTAAAGACAATAATGTTGATGATCTTTATGAGTTCATGTAATGAACATGAGATGTCAAGACTTTTTCATTCATGGTAAGTAATGATATTGGAACAAAAAGTTTATATCACAAGCATCTACATTCAGACTTATCACTGCATTCTCTGTTAAGTAATCTGTTCTGATAACATGGTATATTATCCAATGATTTCAATGTTTGATGTTATGAAACTACATAAGCATGAAAATGGAGATATGTGTGTGAGGAACACAAGTATTGAAGAGAAAAGATTTTGCATTGGGGTTAGACTACACTGTATCCGGGTTCATGATAACATATATAATTATTTTGTTAACAGTCAATTTAACAGTGTAATTTCTTGTTATTAGTTGCTTCCTTCGGTTCAATAATGCTATGTCTGATCATAGTTTGAGAAGTGCTTTCCCAAGTCTATATTTCAAAGATATGTGATTTGTGAAATGGTCTTTGGAACCTTGCTCTAGGGTGGTTCTTGGAACTTTGTTTGATGGTGTATTTGCGTGAAAACAGTAGCACAAGAGTCTTGCAAAACTTTCAATGTTACTTATAGTCAATGTATATCCTGTTGCCTGGTGATAATGATCCTTCCTTGTAACTTCTTTGACATTATTGTCAAAAGATGAGAAGGGCTTAGTTGTTAGATATGGTCTTAATGATGATCTGTGGAAGGTTATTTGAACATTATTGTGGCTTTGACCAAATGTAACTTGTAGGGTGAGCAAGTAATATCTCTGTGACAAAGGGCAAGATGAAACATTGATATTGGTTAACTGTGCTTTGTTTTCTAATATTGATACATAGTGAAAGTTAGCCTTGGTTTGAGTTTTGGATATGGATCTTTGAAAGGTTGCTTGGATAGTGGCAGTACAGTGGAAGAGTTTGTTTGTTCTATCAATGATAGTGACTCATCTTCATAAGTAAAGAGTTAATTAATCACAAATTGAATTGCATTCTTATTCTTTATGATGTTCAAAGTTTCATTGAGACATTTTGTTTATGTTTAGTAAATTCCTCCAGTTTATGGATTCAGGGGGAGCAAGGCTAATTGAACTATGCCTGAAAGAGCTTTGCAGTGAGAGCCTTGAGATGTGCATTGTTGATGCCTTGGTACCTGCTTAATCATGTTGGTAACATTGTTTATGCAGTTGGTATTTGGTGCAGACTGGTTCATGGCCGTTGGTATGATTGGTCACAGTGTGGTAATATTTATTGACAGTATCTTTATTCTTTCCTTGGTTCATGCATATTTTGGATATGTGTTGGTTTGACTCTCAGTTGTTTATCTTCATAGAATGTCAAATTCTCCTCTTTCATCCTTTGCCATTGAGGAAAAAAGGGGGAGAGAAAGTATGTGTTTTTCCATCAAGGACAAAGGGGGAGTTTGTTGGCTCTCAGTTGTTTGTGATTTGTCCTTGATGACAAAACTAGTTCTTTGGTTCTTTGATTGCGATGATAAAGCTACATGATATGCATGGTGATGGTTCTTTGATTGAGATGACAAGCTACATGATATGCATATTGGTTTAGATGATGTTGGTTGGTGAATGTTTCTTGATTGGTATTGTGATGTTGCTAACTTTAGCTATAATGGTGTTCATAGCTAAGTTCTTGAGATGTTTGTTTTTGAATTAGTTTAGTTGCTTTAGCATCATTGACATTACTGTGGTCTTTGCACTTGAAGTTTTTTAGATTGTTCATTTAGGGAGATTAGGCATGTTAACAGGGAATGATATTTGGTGTGGCATACATGGTACCTTAGACATGTGTAATTATGAATTGTGTTATTGACATCTTGGTAATACTGTGACATTTTGTGCTTGACTCAGTATCATACATTGAAGCATTACTCTCTTGGATTTTATGTCAAAAGATGTATACAAAATTACAAATAAGAAATATTATGCACTGAAGACAAATGCATATGCAAGACATATAAGATGCATTGTCAGATGTTTTTGGTGATTTAATGTTGATGATTAATTGTGTTTGATTTGTAAATCAAGACACATATATGGTGCAATACTTTGACTTGTTTTGAAAGGCTCTTGATACATTTTGATACTCTTGATGCATGTTGATGCTGGTAGTGTTTATCTTTCAGGGTGGTACAAGTTAGGTTTTTCATGATAACATGTGTTTTTGATCAGGCATCTTAGACACTATGGACAATGGCATACATACTTTGGCTGATGTATTGGCAAGTTCTTGTTGAGGTATACATCTTCTTATACATTCATGAAAATTTGTTTTTATCTAGGCTAACAGTTCAAATGTGATGTGAATTCTTATGTTTGAACATACAAGTTTCAAGCAAATGCAGATTACAACTTAGGTTACTTGTATATATTTTCTTCAAGGAGTATTATTACTAACACACTAATTCATTTGACTACAAAATACGATGAAAATTTCCGATGGAAGATGTATAATTAGATGTATCGTCGGGTACCTGTGATATTTAATGTGAAATTTTTTAATTTTTAAAAAAATTTATGCTCGACGTTCATCGAAATTTCAACGATCTTGATTTTTTCGTTGATATTTCGTCAAACACGTAAAGTCAAATTGTGGCCGACATATAGTTAGTGGGTCGTTCGTCAGATTTCAAACAAATGTTTTTTTAATAAATAAAAGTGAGCTAAAAAATTTGTCTATACTTGCAACAATGTTTTGCTATACTTGTGAATTTGCTCTACTTGCAAGTTTGCTAGACTTGCGACATTTTGTGGAGAACTAAGGATGATTTTCTTGGAAAAAAAATAAAAAAATTCAAGAAGATATCGCCAGGTTGAGGGTAGTCATTGTCTTTTTCCAGAATTTATTTGTGAAGTCAGATTTGTTCCAGGTTTGAAAATCATATTTTAAAGCAACATCTCATCATATTTCATTTTTAGACTTGTGCATTTTCAGAATGTCATTTCCAGATTTTGTTGTGCAAGTTCAATATTCTGATTTTAGAAGTCTAATGGTTGGAAATCATAGTAAAATCAAAATTTAATAAGTTTTGGAATTATCATTTTAAAGTTTTTTTTGGGGTCATTAACTTTAGGATATCTTCTCTTTTGTAGGGGTGGTTGCATGCTGAATTTTTTTGGTGCAAAATATCAAAATTATTAGATTTTGTTACCTGTCTATGATAAATTATCAGAGTGTGAGTTTGATATTTTTTGAAGATCTAAATATTCAAGCTTGGTAAATAAAAATCATGTCAGATAATATTAGTGCAGAACAAAATGAAGAGACAATTGTTAGATTGTGGGCTAGATTGAAAAGAAAGGGTGATGGGAAATGTTATTGTCTTTGCAATAATTACAAGGGCTTAAAGGCGAGAAAATTTTTAATCACAATAACTGAGAAACATTGTAGGCAACATGGTCACGTTGAAGGGGGCATGATTATCGTCCATTGATAAGTTCATTATATGTCTTTATATTGATTGAACTTGTAAATGTTTATATCATTTTAACATTTTATATATATATATATATATATAAAATCACTTGATCATGATCATGGTTTATTTGTGTCGATCATTATTATAAAGGTGGGGAGCCCTAGGGCACATGATATAGATTATTACGGCCCAGAGAATGTGGTTTTGCAAGCGGAGGAACATAGAGCTATGAATATCGAAGATGAAGTTAATGATCTAATGAAATAAGATGATCATGCGTCAGAAAACACAGTTGAAGATGATGGTACAAATACATTGATCCATGATACATTTAGTGGCATAGTTGATCATGATGATCGAGATGACTTTGATGATGTTCATGATTTAATTGTACTTGAGAAGGAATATAAGCCCTTTTATGAAGGCTCCCAAACAACTCTTCTCTATGATGTATTGTTGTTGGTGAACTTGAAGGTTATAAATGGTTTATCCAACATAGAAATGTCACGGATGTTAAGGTATGCCATATATGTCATCTTTTTTTATCTATTTTTGTTAGTTCATCACTAGTAAATAAAGGATGAAATATGTACCATTAATATTCTTTATATTAACAAAAAAAAAAATCGTTGTAGATTGATACGTGAATTTTGTTACCACCATCAAATATTTTACCTCGCTCATACCAAGATTTATCTGCCATTATGAAAAATATTGGAATGGAGTATCAAACAATAGATCCATGTCTCAATGATCATATTATATATCATAAACAATATGAATTTGCAACAGAATACCCAAAATATCATATCAGTAGATATTGAATAGGTCAACTAACAAAAAAGGTGCCTCGCAAGGTTCTTCATTATATTCCCATTATTCCACATATGCAACGATTATTTAGGTGCGAAAGCTTAGCGCAATTTATGGATTACCATGCACAAAATAGAAGTGGAGATGAAATTCTTTGAATGCCTGCAGATGGTTCTGCATTTAGGGACATGGAGGAAAAATTACTACACTTTAAAGAACCTCGTAATCTCAGACTTTCATTGGCAGTAGATGGTGCCAATCCATTTGGAGAGTTGAGATCTATTTACTCGGTGTGGCCTATTTTTGTTATCAACAATAACATTCCTCCATGGATGTCAATAAAGAGGGAGCACATAATGTTGGAAATGATTGTTCCAGGTATTTGTTTACATCAATTTTTCTTTAACGTAGTAGCATCTTATTTGTCTTATTTGTTTCATAATGACATTTTTTTTCATTTAATAGTCATGTACATTAATTTATATAGATTGCAGTAAAATGGTTATAATAATTATGTAATGATTATGTTCATTCAACTAGGTAAGTACCAAGTTAAAGATATGAATGTATATATCAAGCTCTTATCGACGAGTTACTAAAGTTATGGAATGGTGTCACTATGTATGACGTCTCTAGACCAATAGGAAAAAGACAATTTCAATTCCATGCAATGCTTGTATGAACAATTCATGATGCCGCAGGGCTAACACATTTTTGTGGTATGTTATAACGTTCGACTGCACTTTAACGATATTTAATTTTATGAAGTAGATATCATGCATGTTTTTAAAATAATCTATTCATTATATATAATTATAAAAATTGACATATTTAATCCAATTATATATGATCTTGCAGGTCTTTAAACAAAGGGAAAATTTGCATGTCCAATTTGTGGTCCAAAGATGAAATCTCGTCATTCAACAAGTTTAGAAAAGCAGGTGTTTGATGAGTATAGGCACTTCCTCGACATAAATCATAAGTATTGAACTACTGAAATACATCTGTTTAATAGGAAGGAAGAGGTTACATCAAAACCACAAAGAATGACACCTCGCCTATGGAAGTTGGAATATAATAGAATTAATCGTCAAGGTTATACATCAGATCA
This sequence comes from Sequoiadendron giganteum, assembly GCA_007115665.2. Classification (NCBI taxonomy): domain Eukaryota; kingdom Viridiplantae; phylum Streptophyta; class Pinopsida; order Cupressales; family Cupressaceae; genus Sequoiadendron; species Sequoiadendron giganteum. Next base: position 127,657,622 of record CM021104.1, read on the forward strand.
AATTGTTTATCTATAATATATGATATGTTTGGAATTTATATTTTTATATTGTGTTTTGTTTACTCATGTTGTAATTGACAATGATTGTCATTGTTAATTTGTTTAACTTATATGCTTCATGAAGGTCATCAAGGCATTAATGGTCGGCTTCCACAGGGACTGAAAAGTTATCCCAAACAATTTAGTAGGCTGCCCTACTATGAGCAGCTACAAATTGTGCATTTGTTTGATACAATGCATATAAGAAATAATATAACATAAACGTTATGGAAAATATTGGATGGAGGGCATGACAAAGAAAAATTTGTCAAAATTTGTAGTGACATTTAGGAAGCCAATCATGCAATGAAAAATTTCATTCAAGTAAAAAGCGATGGAGACCAAATTAATATAAGCGCCCTTCCTTGGTTATTAACGGAGCAATAAAGCAATGCTATAAAAGAAGTCATACAAAAAATTCAATTTCCCATAGGATTTGCTGTGAACATAAACAATATCATAACAAAGAAAGGTGAATTAGGGTCAAGGATGAAAACATGTGATTGGCATACCTTCATTAAGGTAATTATTTTGGTATATTTTATATATATTTGTATACTGCATGTACTTTTCAGTGTATTATGTTTACTAGTTTTGGAAAAATAATGAAAAGATCATTTTATAATTGTTGCCGTACGTTCTACCTCTATCTCTCCCAGACAACTTCAACAACAATCTCAAACAAGTTATATATGATCTTGGAAAATACATGAGGTAAGTAGCGATATTTGTTCAATTCGTTGTATAGATCTTATATTTTCCATTTGTTTTACTTGTTATGTAATATATTGTATATTTTTGTTAAATATCGTTAATATATTTGCGCCTTGAACCACTTGTAGATGGCTGTCATCTAAAGAAATCCATAAAGAAGATATAAATTATTGGAAGAGAAAAATTTCTCATCTAATGTGTGAAATGAAAAAGTGTCTACTTTCAACATTTTTCAATGCACAAGAGCACTACCTCATACACCAAGTTGAAGAGATTGAATTGTGTGGACCTGTACACACAAGGTCAATGTGGATGCTTGAGAGACACTTGAAATTTTTGAAGGCTTTGGTTAGACAAAGAGCACATCCTGAGGGTTCTATGGTAGAGGGATATATGGTATACCAGACCATGGTGTACATTACTGAATATCTTCCTAAGTTCACATCAAAGATCCATGTAGATCACATTTGGGATCCCAATTCCATTAACAAATTCGAAGGGGAGTACTTGATGGGGAAAGGTAGATTGAGGAAAGTGAGAGGTAATTATAAGATGGTCATGGAGATTAATTAGAATACATTTTACATTGCCTTAAATTGCTTGAAAAGAAACAACAGAGAACTAGTCCAAATGAAAGAATCTTCCGCACACAAATAGAATGCAATGTGCTTATGCCAATATTGTACAATGTGCTTCCTCATTCAAGTAGGCCATTCCTGCAATGTTTTTATCGATGAAGCTTGCTAGTTGTTGTGCCGATATATTGTATCCTGCCGATATAAACATAAAACATGATCGGGGTAACATAGATACTGCTTGGCCGATATGTTATATCTCTTCAATTTGAAATGTGTGAACAATGTGTTAGATCTCAAAAGCACAAGTAAAATACCTCAAGAGGTTTCCAAACTCTTGGTAGGTTTCAGGGTAACGTACAAGGCTGAATAGTTTAGACCTTCTTCTCTTTAGGTGCTACTAAACCTAGGTGGGTCTACCTATGTGAGCTAAGTAGACTTGAATGATATGATTTTTTCACAGTGATCTACTCACAAATGACAATCTTACAGTGAACAAATGTAATCCTAATCTAACATAAATTGTATGAGTAAGAAATATGTTCAATTAATAGATGTAAAAAATAAAATGGATGAACTAAAAGATAAAAATGTTAGATCAGTGCCTTGTTGGGTATATGGAGTCTAATGAAGATCTAAAAAAGTATAATTTGTGATGGCAATAATTCAAACTGTTTGGCACACAAATATAGTTTATAACTTGTATAAACGTGCAAATAAATGATTTACAAACTCTACTTGAGACTGAATGACAATCCTAGTTATGTGATTCTTCTTACTAATCCAAATAATACTCTCGAATTACTGTGATTGATTAGAAAGATTTAATCTCTGCTTGAAAGAACCAAATAACCACATCATACAAATACAACAAATGTGTATTGATAAACTAAATATATGCTTGATATATCAATTTAAACAACATAAAAGTATCAAAATGGAGACAACTATATAACTGTATAACTTCAACAAACAGTTGATACCAAGATTAAGCCACAAATTCAGATATCTTCATTAACTTCATCAAAATTCATACATGCATATGAGTCTTTTTAGATGAAAACATCATTGCAAATGTATCTACTGTATCCTTCTTCTATCCGCCTATATCTGTTTGACATTATAAAACATATATAAATACAACAAAACTATGAAAGGATACGTCCTTTCAGAAATGTTTTTGCTTAACAACAACAATAATAAACTAGAAATTAGGCTTTGTTTAGCCATAAATGGACTTTTGAAAAATGATCCAAGTAATCATGTTGCTCATGTGTGTCAGCATCTCGTAGCACATTTCGGATTGCTATCTCCATAATCACCATCTTCTCAACCAACTCACAAGCTTCATTTAGTGGAGAGTCTTTCTCTGTATCCATTTCCAGAAGTTGTTGCAGCATTGACTTGCATTCATCAACCCATTTGGCCTTTCCATTCATTTGTCCTCCATCTTCAGATAGTGCTGGTAATCACTTTTTTGTGGCTTCAACCAATCCTTATGCATCTCCTTGCATCTCTTCATGAAAGCTCCCGTGTTTTCTCATGATGTCAACAACAGTATTAATAAACTCATTATTGGGAACATCCCTCTCATTTATTTCTTGACACTTTTCTTGAATCTTGCCATCAATTCTTATATGTTCCTGTTCTGCAATATGGATTTATGAATTTGTTCCCCAGAGTTTGTTCAACAAGATCATCAAGTTGTCCTGACCTTTTCTAATTATTGCAATAAGTGTGTCATGTTTTCCTTGAGAGTATGCATCAGACTCTTCCCACTTGTCCTTAGATTGGGATCTCTCACCATGAGTTAGTTTCTTAGTGGGTCCTAATGCAATTCCCACCATATCTTTCAAACGATCATTCTCTCTTAGTAATCTTTCATTGTTCATCTTATACAGGTATTTCTCCTTAATTAACGTCTACATCTGTGCCTTATTCAACTTGGCAACATCAATGCCAATATCTATTGTCATTATTAGATCAACTTCTCCAACTTTTAATGTCATTACATGCCCAAAATATTTCTCTGTATCAATCACAATAGATTTCTTGTGTGGTGGATACAAAGCCCAAATCATGAGTGATCCCTCATCAGGATTATACCTGGATCCTGCGTATATCTCTGTTACACCTTCAGGGTTGGGTTTGTATGTGGCACTATTATTCTTCAAAAAACTATTAAAAACTAAAGCATAATTTAAATCCAGCCCAGGAAAAATCATGACACCTGCATTTTCTAGCAATTTTCTTCCCTTTTCAGGGGTCATGTTTTCCATTTCTTTTTCTACACTTAGTTTAAAATTGCTCAATAGTTTCCCCTCATTATGTGGTGTTATATCTTCCACTGATTCTCTTATTGATTTCCCCTTTTGGTTGTACATGAAGGCTTTAAATTCTCGAGTTTTGATAAATTCATCATCGGCTACAAATGACTTGTATGCAATCTATCTTGCATCTATATCTAAATTCTTTTCAACATTTATTTCCCTAGGAGGACATTTGTAAGCTTGAGTTCTTTCCCTAGAAGTTTTATTAATTGTACTGTGGGAGCCTTTCATCACCAGATGTCTCTTCCTCTGAAGACAACATTCCAACATCTGGCAACCTTCTGTTATATTCTTCAACCACTCTTTCTGCTTCTTCTTCCTCCAAATTCCTGATCAGATCATCATACTGATAGGGTACATGATCATACCCGCCCAAGTTCATTTTATCTCTTACAAAGTGGATATACCCCTCTGGATCAAATCCTTTTTGTAGTGGACCTTTCTTCATATTGTATTGTAGCAATTTATTTAGAACCATATCATATCCATCCCTGGCTAACATAGTAAAGTCACCAAAACAAAGAGTGCTAGGAACAAATGCATTTTTTCCAAAAGAACTTAGGTTCATGAAATCTGAAAAATCTAACTGCCTAGCAATCTCTATGTATGCAATCCTGCCAGGTACTGTTTTGGGAAGGATAAAAGGTGCATCCTCAAACCCATATATCCTGATCATAGTTGCACCTTCCAAGCAATACCAGTCCCCCCAATTGTGATTGACAGGCCCATCAAAGTCCTTAGGTCTGAGAAACCTTTTTATTTCATCAGACAGTGAGTAATCACAAGGGTGATTATACAATTTATACAATGGCTTCACAAAATATTCTTCAAAATGCATAAAGCAAGAACTAGCAAATTTATTGTCCTAGATGGCAGTCCAGAGTTGTACTGGTAATGATCTTCCTTATCAAAATTTGAAACTCTTAACCCTTCAAGCCACAAATTCAGTTCCTATCCATATTACAATATCATATGCATAAAGATTGAATAGGGCTTCAAATGCAAAATAGGAGATCCATTTTTTATTGACATTAATCCTACATCAAGTTCTTTGGCAATATGTGAAGCATAGTTAAAAGGTATAGAATTATGGCATTGAACATCTGTTGCCACTACCATTGGCACAATTGACATGTACTCGGGGACCTCCATCCCTAATACTTGGCCTGCTGAAAAATATGTATACTTCAAGTATGGTTCAAACATGTCAACATGAAATGGAGGGCCATCACTATCTTATGGAATTGAGTTTCCATCCTTTTTGAGTCTGTGCAATGGTAACCTCCAACCCTTGTAAATAGTATCCATTCTCCAAAACTCCCTTTCCAACTCCTCATTTACAATTTTTTCATCACATACCCCCTCTACGTTAAAAACCTCACTAATTGTAGCCTCTGATATGTGTACAAAGGGTTTTCCTGATGGATCACGAATAGCTCTGAGCTTTGGGTCATAGTGAGCAACTAGAATTTTTACCAATTTTGCATCTACAAACATGTTTGGGCGGACCAATTTCCCTAGTTTAAACTTCCAAGGGTTACACAATGGTTCATATCGATTCCTTCGGTGGTAATGAAAGATGAATAGCTCGTATCCCCTAATTGGAGTCCATATATCACCTATGTGTTCGCACTTATCATCCAATATTTCTACTTCTTCCCTAAGCTAAGCAGAACGCCTAGCTTTAGGTCCCGAACTAGGTAATTGGTCGATTAAGTCTTGGTTCAATTTCCTTTCCACTACCCCTGGCTCATTTTTAGTTTCAATATTTTTCTTTTTCCCTCTAGGGCGACTGCTCTCACCCTGTCTCTTGCCCTTTGTTTTCCCTGAGCTAGTACTTTCCATTTTACTCTTTATAAATCACAGAATAGGAAATTCAATCACAGAGAACTTACCAATTTATTTGAAAATATTTGGCTGTAAAATACTTTGGCCCTTTGTTCGCTCTCCTATTGCTAATTTTGCAAAATTTTCCTTCAATTACTCCTCTTCAAAAATTGTCTACTTCTTTGTGTGTTCATGGCGCCATTAATGTTCCAGCTCTGAGCACGTACGAGTTTGCATTTTTTCTTGAAATTCTCACTGTCACATCAAGTGCTTTATATTAGCATGACATTTCAAACTCTGGGCGATCCTTTTTATTTGGGTTCAGCCAACATTCACTGAATACCCTATTGATCGGGGAGACATTATATCCTTTTTGCAGATATCGCATAATTCATCCTTTCGATCCATAATGCATAGATATTGCCAAGAGTCACCCCGATGAATCCTTTGACCCATTTGTATTCTTTATCAGAAAGAGAATATGTATTGCTAAGACACTTAGTTGTTTCCTTGATGCTATGAGTCTCCCCGATGTTCATTCCTTCGATCTTAAGTATGTCGCCAAGACTCTTACCAATGTAATCCCATTGGCATGACATGGAGAGTCGGGGGAACATCTTGAACTCACCCCGATAGCAGTTGTCTTGACGACAGTATCTTCTTTTGTTTTGTTGGTAAGACAGGATGGGTGTCTTGACGACAGTATCTTCTTTTTTTTTGTTGGTAAGATAGGATGGGTGTCTCGCCGGTGATATTTCATTGGTGAGACAAATGTGCTTGGGCTGACTCAAGAACCTTACTCCGATAGTGTTTTGTCTTGTCGATGTGATTCTTTATGCTTTATCAGTGAGACATGAAAAATATCGTACTGATGGTATTTCATTGGTAAGACACATATGCTCGATATGACCTATTGATCTCTTCCCGATGATTCTCGTCTTGCCGATGAACTTATTCATTGGCGAGACCGTGAACTGTATCTTCTCGATGCACATCTTCATATGAAATCTGATTGGAATGACATTCCTGACCTCTCGCCGATATGCTGGAAAATATGTATAAGAATATAATGCTTTATGAATCAGAGAGACCTGCACCATCTCTTGCCAATATGGCTTATTTACTCAAATCCTTGGGCTTAGACATAATTCATGGTATCAAATGGTTAAGGCTGGTGTGATCATTGATAGTCATGTCATGCAAAGGATATTATATCAATTTTGTATTCAAAAGATGGGCTCCTTTGGGAAACTTATGAGTATAAATCACTATATTTAAAAAAAAAAAAATTATAGTTCCAACACAATGGGTCTTGGATAGATATAGTTCATAGGTTTCTTACGAAAGATAATAATATCATTGGTAGTGGGATGTTAGGTTTTCAGGTACATCAATTATAAATTTAAGGTCGTATATCTTGGTAATTAACTAATTATACGTCGTTTGTGAATTTCAATTTTTTTTTATACAGCTGGTCGAGAGTGGGATGCACTACATTTGTATGTCGCAAACAATCTTGATTGGTTGATGGTATGGATTGAACTATGTCAACAATATGGTCGGGCATTAACATGGGAAGGTGTGGCTTCATTGGTTAAAGAAGCTCATCGTAATAGAGATTTCAATGTTACACCAAGGGAGATTGATTTAACATATGGTTTAAGAGATAAATAGGTACATATAAATATATTAATCACCCATATTATTTAATTATTTTCAATTATATTGATGTATATATATGTTGAGTTTTTTTTCTTTTCATACATTCGACCAAGAATAAATATGTTTATCAACTGACGATGCAATAATTTTTACAGGTTTGATATATTGCAGGTGAAACACCACAAGGCTATGTGGTGCAATGGTCATAAATTTCGAATCAAAAAGTTGGATGACATCAAGAAAA
>CM021104.1:127665112-127833890 GCA_007115665.2 Sequoiadendron giganteum
GAAAGAGGACAAACAAGTGCAAGTGCCAACAAATCCACTGTAAGTGTTGCATGCTATATTTTGGTCAACTCCCATTAATCTTCAAATCCACTATAAAATCATTCCAATTTAATAAACAAGGTTGAAATGGTAGTGTGTTTTTTTACTTTGAGTGGGTAAGGCTTATTGGGGCAAAAAATTATGTTTTTTCAGCATCTTTCATGTTTTTCTTGCATCCAACACCCGTGTGCATGTAATATCCCCAAATAGGGATAATAGAAAAACAACAATATTTTTAAAACTAGGGCACAAAAAAATTGAAACTTTATTTGCATATAACAAATTCTACAAATAAACTCAGAACTACGACCAGATTATAAGACTGATTTTTCTCCTTAAAGAAATAATTTTCTGGGTAATACTAAGTCTAACCCTAGAAAAAGTACAGAAAATTCCTTTGTTTCTACCCATGAATTACATAAATGAACACAATGATTTTTCTCAAATATTTATGAGATAAAGAAGAATAAAGTATGCATATTTAGGTACAAAATACCTCAAAAATTATTCTCAAACCCTGGCTATGCTTAGAAAAGACTTCAAACCCTAGTTGACCTTGTCAAAGTAAAAAAACACTCTCACAAGTATCTCTCAATCACAATATTATCTTTGCTTGATAACATCATCTATCAAATCATTCATAGGACACCATTAATGCATATAGGATCAAAAAACTTCAAAGTCATATTGCAACAATAGTACATTATCCTTACATAAAGGATTGCAGATACACAACCTTCTACTCCTCAAGGAACATGAATCTTCCTATCCACTTTATGATATAAAAATTAGGATTAAGACAATAGGCTCTCCATAACTGTTCACAACTCAACCACTTCCAAATGGCTCCAAAGGCCATCAACCTTACCAAAAAGTCTGATCATAACCAATACATACAAGCAATTTACCAATCAAGGTACATTCCAATTACCCTCCAATGTTCATAAAACAAGATATAAAGAAAAACTACTGATTTGTACTATTGCCTTAAACAAGGTCAGTGGTTCTGATTTCAAGAATAACCAACCCTTTATCCAAAACAAATATGATCACACTCCTCACTCAACACTCAATACTTAAAAGGGCTTACCATCATACACAAAGCAATCCCCTTTTACTCTGTCAAAGGTCCCTATGTTGTCTGCACAATCTCTAATGGAGAGACACAACATTAAGAGAAAGCCACAAACTTCATTAGACTGTCAATACATTACCTTACTGTCTGATATCAGTGACTCTTAAGAGAACATGAAAGGTATCATAAACTCTATGGTTTGGGCTTCAAAAGTTTTATGAGTATCCCAACCATCCACCAACATTCATAACATATTTGTATGCACAAGAACCTTCCCTTTGTCTGCAAAACAATTAATGTTGTTGACTGTTATAAAAACCAGGGTTACCAATCAGTGTATATGAAGAGTTCAAAATCGGTTCCACCAAATCAAAATATAAGAGGGCCCCAATGTCTACCCTTAACCTCTTACATTCATGGAATTCCTGTTCAAATGATTCACTCATATCAACATCCTTCCTTTATCTCTGATATAAATCATAATTATCAACTGCCACGAACACATAACAATCCATGAAAAATTGTTTGCATTCAATGCAACCACCAAGTTGAAATAGGACCATTGAGATAGTAGAACATTGTTTTAACCCTTATAACATAAATACATTCAAATTCAATGATCAAATGTCAAGAAAAACTCACTGATCATGTGACTTCCCTGTTAAACCTTATTGTAACAATCCTAGGGCATCCACCTTTGTTGACCAAACCTTGATCAAATGCTCTGCAACCTTAGATTATGTTAGAACACATCAGGACACATTGCTAGAGGATATCAAAACCTGAACCTGTAGCTTTGGATTTCAACTCCAAATTGGCCTCCAAACAATAATTGATTGACCCAGCACTAAACTGCATGCTTCAACAATAATATAATTCATTTTCCAATCAAAATAACTTTATTCTAAAAATTGCAGAAGTACCTTAGTTTTGAATCAAACCCTTAACCCCTGCAAATTTTTCTCCAATGGAGACTTAACAAATTTGGCCCAATTGTGAAATCCGCAGCAAATCCACCCTTAGGTTTTTGTCCAACTCTTGTTGATCTACTAAAGGTTTATGTCCTTAGCTTCACATCATCAAACAAATTCATCGCATCAAATCCATAAATCACACTCAATACAGCTCAACAATCCTCCTTATAAAGAACTCCAACCTCTCATGAGAATGAATGGAACACTTTGCAGCCATTGCATCTAGGTGATTCTCATAGAGGTGAAGCGTTGGGCCTTCCCGAGAGGTCAATCCCAGTACGACTCCAACTCAAGTGCACTTATCCATGGATTTTCCTCCAAGGTTAAACCATTTAGCTTGCTATACCATTTGCAAAACATATGACAAGCATTGTGCCTTATGAACCATTCATTATAGAGCCTTTTAGCTCATCAATTAAATAACTTGATTCAAATAACTTTCTTGCAATGAATTCAACAATTTGCTCTTACATCACAAACAACTTTGTATAACTACAACAAATTATTTTATATGGATCGGGAGAAGGCCTTCTCATTTGTAAGGGGTCAAAAAGGTTAGAAAGGTTAGAAAGTTAGAGTTTGAAGGGAATTCAATAAAATTTGTGGTTCCCATCGAGGTGTTACCTACCCAAATGGAACCTACCTTAGAGGGACTATTGTCTTCGAGGAAGGTGATCCAAAAAATTTCATAGATACGTACATAAATTAATAGAAACCTTCCACCAACTAACCCAATCAACCTCCAAGAAACAATAAAATGAATCCTCTAAATGTTCCCAAAACCCAAGGCTTCAAAACACAAGGTTTGGGAAACAAAATGCAACTTTTTGCACCAAAATTGCAAAGTTGCTCATAGCAACTTTTGAGCAAATTTGACAACTTTTGCAATTTTCAACAAAATGATCTCCTATCAACCTAGGACTCCTCAAACATGCTAAATATGAAATAAAACCATGAATTACATCAATTTCATCACTTTTGGCCACCTCTGGAGGGGTTGACTAGTGTTGACCTATTCAGGACCTAGTTGGCCTAGAGATGACAAAAAATGGTGCAATGGCCTTACAACTTTGATCCAATACATGGAATGAACTTATTTACTCATGAAAAGAAACAAAATGGCCTCATCATGGCCTTATTACAAAGATTGACCCAAAATGGTCATGGTGGCCTCAAAGGGCTCTTGGTGCTCCTGCACCATAGACCCCCCCTAAGAAGATTCTCTTGTCACAAGAAAACATAAGATTGTTGGCAACTATCTCTCTCATTCGACGGAGTGCAGGTACCAACAAATAGGTATTTGTCAGACCTATCTTCCTCGAGCAAGGGAAATTTAGGAAGAGAAGAGGAAAGTGAGACATGTAGTAGGTCTAAAAGAGGGAGATCAACTAGAGGTCAAAAGATTAGAAGAAAATTTTGTAAACGCATGGAATTTTTTCTTGCTGAAGGGGGGTCATGTTCTTATGATGATGAGAGCATAGGCGACATCAACGCACCCTTTAGGTACAAACATCTACTGAAACAATGGGTACCCAAGGAACTTCCTCCAATAAACACTGATTTTATTGTCAACGAGAGGATATATCACATAGCACCATCGTCATTACATGGTTTGGACCTATTTTGCATTGATGACATAAAGGTATGTTACGAAAAATTTATTGAATTGATGGAGTATGTCAGACCCTGTTATAGTTACAAAGAGTGGATGCAGCTAGTTTGATATACATGAAGTATGTGTAGGTATGCACTATCAACAAATTATATACAACTAAAAGATAAGGATCAAAATAAAGGAGTGGCTATGTACATTGATGGAAGGCCAAAAACATTAGGGAATATTGCATGGTTTATAAACAGTACATGACTTGGGTCAACAAATAAACAACCCAATTGCATATTCGAGGCATGCGAGGGAAACCATGTATTTGTATGTGCGATAAAATCAATAACTGTAGGGTAAGAGTTGCTAATCAATTACAATTTGAATCACATAGATACAAACATAGTTACTATGGGGGTGGTACGTACTATATACCATTTTACCCAACCTCCAATTAATGACTCCAATATACTATTTTATTATTATGTTTTTTTTCGAAAGTCTGTTGGTTTCATTTCAGTAATGCTTTTTTATATTTAATTTTTGTCATAGAGGGACATTGATCGTAGGGGGAAGGCTCCGGCCTAAAGCACAGATCGCGATGCATCTTCAGGTTCTTCTACCCAATAGGTTTACCTCATTGTAATTATACAAATTAGATACAAGTAAAATATTTTATTATTATGTTTTTTCATAAGTTTATTGGGTTAATTTCGATAATGCTTTTAATATTCTTGTCGTAGTCAGATGATCGGGGAAAGACACCAGCAGTAGAGGAGAGCATCCATAGGGAGGTGTAGTCACTATTATGTGATGATGACATTGCATATTCCGTAAACCGTCTGGATATGATAAGGAAGACCCAAAAAAAATGCAATGAAGAAATCCTTCAATTGTTATTCATAGTGTCTCAAACAAATGAGATAAGAGAAAGGGATAAAATGTTGACTTGGAGAGCACATAACTTGCAAGTAAGCTATCATTAGATCTTTAATTATAACAGAAGTTCATTCATGGTTTTATATTTTGTACTCTTTTATGTCATGAACTAAAATATGTGCTATTTTTACAGGATTTTTTACGTCCTCATGATGTTGTTGGCCATGATCAGGGTACGACAGGTGCTTCCCAGGGAGTAGGGGTTGATATAGGTGTCGATCCTGATCTTCCAGTGCATACATCACATTATTTGACCCCATCATCCATGCCTATATTGTCGATTGAAATTTTGGCAACACATAGAATGCAGGCATCGATTAGTGCACCCTCTAGCAGTGAACACATGCCAAAACATGCGTCAGGACATGTACTTGGGGATGCATAGGCCACTAGTACTGGTGATTTTTTAGCAGAATTTCCTTGATCTTCCCGTATTACTAGTACGAGAACATTTCCAGTCACATTTATGGTGATCAAGGATTTTATTCCTATAAAGATAGAGAAGGTCCCAGGTACTTTAAAATGTTTTAATTATTATTATATATAATCCAATTGAAATTTACTTATTGATCACTCTTTTTAGACTAATGATCCCATGATCATTTTACAAGAAATGATGTTTTTTAGAAACAACTAAATGATATTACATTGGAGATCTTCGGGCCCACCATACGTACATGATGGAATTCCCAAAATCAAGATTTAAAAGATGAGCTCATTAATCGTTTAGTTGTGATGTTTGGTAATAACACATTCAATCGAACCAAGGTCCTTAAGAAAGTCGGTACCTATCTAAAGTATGTGAGGGACCAATATAGGTCACATTTAGAGAAGAACAAAAAGTACGAGTGTCCCCCCATGATTCTGGAGAGGGAGTGGAAGGACCTGGTGTCAGATGGAAAGGAGAAGGCTGAAAATAAAAAAGGAAAGACACCACCAGGCCAAGGAAGGTATGTGATACTATCAATAATGTAATTATTTACTAATTACTCTTTCTATTTACATAATCTAACGTATTTCAAACTTTTCATAGGCTGCCCGACACATCAAAGGTAACAAAAGCAAGACTAGAAAAACACAGGCAACACAAAGTTGGCTCTGGTGGTTATATGAAATTAGCCGTACGAATTGTAAGTATCAATAAATGAAATATTGCATCCAAATAATAAATTACAAACAATTCTGGTTTTATCACACCATAGAAGCAAAATTCATTATCTTATGCAAAAATGCAGGGCTCTGAATTCAACAGAGTGCCCATAGAAGAGGACTTGAAGATTGCCTTCCAGCAAGGATATGGAGTTGTGGCTGAATGCCTAGGACTCTTGACTGAGAAAACACAAGCTTCCACTGCATCCGACACGCAGGTAAATAAACTCAATGAAGTTTATTTAAAATTGAATACTTGTGCAATCTATTCAATATTAATTTTCATCATAGAGTAATTATGTGCCTATTTTTTTTAAATAGGTAATCGATGATAATACTGCACATGACACTGGAATGCAGCCTGGTGAGGGTGGAGCACAACTTGCAGATGAAGGTCATGGTGTGCATCTCGGTACTAGATGTATTCATGTGCTATACAAAATGCAATATGGATTAATACAATTAAACATCTTTAATTGCAATTGGTGTATTAATTAATGTAACCTTTCATGTTTCAACTTTAGAGCATGTAGAGCGTGATCAACATGTTGAGCATGATTAGGCTAGACAAGATCAGGAACATGATGTGGCCCCATCAGGTAAAGAGGGCCACTCTAATGTTCTTTTAAACATATTTAATTGCAATTGGTGTATTAATTAATGTAACCTTTCGTGTTTCAACTCCAAAGGATTTAGAGGGTGTTTAGCATGTTGAGCATGAGGCTATAAGACAAGATCAAGAACATGATGTGGCTCCATCAAGTAAAGAGCACCAATCTAATGTTCTTTTAATTAATAAAATACTTGTAACAATAATAATCAAACATATCAATTTGACATTTCTTTGTTATTGCAGCAGAACCCCCCCTTGCAACGGCCTCCACATCATGAGTACATGACTAGTCATACATTAAGATCATGAGTAGAGGGAAGAACAACTGAAGGGGGGACAAATGATTTAGAAAATGATACTCCACTTCTTTTTTTAGTTGCAAAAAGAAACAAAAAAAAGTGATTGTAATCATATTATGACGACCACATTTTTAATAATATGTAGAAACTGAAAGAATGAATATTATATGTTAATGAATGAATGTGATATGTTAATGAATGAATGTTATATGTTATTAATGGATGGATGAATGAATGTTATATGATTAGGTATGGGGAATTGAGAGTGATGTGAGGTGGGGAGGGGCCAAATGAGCTTCCACCTTCACGTGGTTGGCCCTGTTAATTAGAGAATATTAAACTATTCTTGAAAAAAAGAGAAGCTCAATAAGGTAATGCACTTTTCAATATTTCATTATGCTGCACTTTTAAGCTTATGCGATTTTTATTAGTTCTCTTTGCTTCAATATGTTACCCTTTGTACTTATTTTAATTTTTAACACATCTCATATGTTACCCCGGATGACAAATTTTGTAGGGGAAGCTATCCATGGATGGATCCCACGTCAGACAAATTCCTTCAAGAAATTGTGTAAGATCAGTACTTATCTTGGTTGCATATTGGTTGAATTTTACTAATTCTTGTAAAGGTATGATTTGGAAGGACAAAAATCAGTGAAAATGTTGATTGCAACTTGAAAAGGATTGGAAGGACAAGGCTCCAATCAACAAACTCACCTAATTGCCCTTGTAGGCACAATGTCTCATTTGGCAATTCAAGGATTAACACACATCAAGGACCAATTTGTGTTACATCCATGGATACAAGGCTTGAGTAAAGGAACAACATATTCTCAAAGGAACAATACTCATGATTAGTAGGGAACTTAGTGTCAAAAATCAGACTTACAACTTATTGTATGCTCACTATATTTGATCACTCCCAACATGGATTACAATAGGACTCAAAACACATTCATGGATGCCACTATGTACTTACAAAAATAGTTGCATGACTCTTTACAAGCAATGAAGAACTTTACATTGAAAATCATCAAATTCTAAGGGATCGCTGTAAAAGAAATCAGTTTTACAAGATTGCAAAGTCATTGTTCTTATGATCATTAACATTTGTCAAGAATCCATGTTACTCACAAAAGATTCACATAATATTCTTTTTTTATGATTTCATCAGGGGGCCTTGATTATGTCGTGTTGTTGCTCTATTTAGAAACCCTCGATATATATATATATATTCTTTTTGGTAACCATCATTACAACAGTGTATGCCATCTAGTTACTAAACCATTTTCCATTGAACTAGATACAAGAATAATATGCATGCATGGATTGAAAATTTGTTGTATTGATTGAATTTTCCTGCCAAAAGAGGGAATTTGGCTGTTCCTTTTTGGTTGAAGCTTAATTATTGCATGACTTGCCAATGCTGATGCATTGACAATTTTTGTAGTAGTGAATGTAGTCTTTTACAATCATACACCTCAAGAGCAGTTTCATGTTCAATGAATCGTCAAGGTAGAGATCACTGAGAGATTCTAGACATTAGATACAAATTTCTATTAGCAAGGCTATGGAGCCATGGTTGCATTGGGCTTTTGTTGATTCTTCTATTTCATCTTCTTGATTCTAACTACGTCTTTCTGGATTTCCATCTTAGGCCTTTTCACACTCATGTAATTAAGCAAGTTAAATGAAATCGTGAAGAAAACAAGACAATGATCAGTTTTTTTCTACATCAATTTCAAATAATTAATAGCAGTTGCATAGAGGAACATAAAGGGTGACCTTATTCTATACACAACCTATACACTTAATATGTAAGACTAGAAACAACAATCTAGCTTTGCCAATAATTGAGTACATACACCCTTTAAGTAGAATACCCTATCTCTTGTTTTCCATAGCAGTGTGCAACCGCTTAGTGAAGTGTTATATGAAGGAAAAAAAACTAGTACAAAATCAATTGTAAATATTTTAATTGCACACATGTTGTTTGCAAATTTGGTTTTATTAAACTCTAGAGTAATTTTTATTACATTTTGGAAATGATTCTGATTTTGAATTGACTTGTTTTGAGATTTGGAGATACTGACGTCTTATCAATTTGTATGCTCATTTCACAAGGAATAAGTTCCATCCTACCTACAACTATGATAAAATTGATTCTTCTGAATG
Organism: Sequoiadendron giganteum; assembly: GCA_007115665.2. Lineage (NCBI taxonomy): Eukaryota > Viridiplantae > Streptophyta > Pinopsida > Cupressales > Cupressaceae > Sequoiadendron > Sequoiadendron giganteum. The sequence goes on from CM021104.1 coordinate 127,673,979, forward strand.
TCAAATTTTTTGTATTGAAGTTTTTTTATCTGATGTAGTGTTAACAGATGCAAACACATGTTAGCAGAGATTGATGTCAAAGCAGTTCTTGTTGTTGTAGATTTGGAAAGAAAGGATGTTAACTTGGATTGGATTAAAGTTGAAGGAAAATTTGGTGGAAGGTTGGAAGATACAGAGCTGGTTGAGGGCATTGTTATTGAAAAAGATATGAGTCATCCACAAATGCCTAAAAGAATTGAGGATGAAAGATAGCTATCTTGACATGTCCTTTTGAGCCACCATATCCAAAGACAAAGCATAAGGTTGACATTAATACAGTTGAGAAGTTTGTATGGGGGCAGGAAAGATAATACTTTGATGATATGGTTCAAAGGTGTTAGGTAATTGAGATCTGTCTTCTTACTTCAAAATCGTATCTATTGGTTTTTTAGTGTTGAATTTTCTTTATAATTTACTGAATAGTTTATGAACCATGCTATTCCTATTTTGATAATATCATTTTCTATAGTTGAGTAGTCTTTTGGAGTTCACTTCTACCATAGTTTTGTCACTTTGTGAGTTGCGATTGCTAGAATGATCATTGACTTGTATATCTATTTGATGCGAATGCCTTGCAAATTTTTTTTGGTCAACTCTCTATTACCAGTAGGCATATTGTTTGTTGCATGTTTACATCTATAGTTGTGGTTTACACTCATGGTTATGATAAGATAATGACAAGATTATGGTCTATTGTTGGTGCTCAATTTTCTCATCACGAGATTGAAAGGAATAGATTTGTGACAACAATCATGGTTCTTTAAAATGAACATAGCCACAAGGCTCCAATCAGAAAACTCACCCACACCAATAATAAAATTTGTTCAAATGTATGTAATAGCATACATTTGAATGAATATTTTTTTTTAAAAAACTACAAGGTTTTGTCACAATTTCGACGAACATAAACTAACGAACCACTAAAACTTTAGACAAAGTTGTTGTACACACAATGATATTTTCATTGTAATGGCATGCTCGACATCGTCATACTTGCGATGAACATAATGCAGGGTTTTGTCACAATTTGGGCAAATTTAAACTAACGAACCACTAAAACTTCCAACAAAGTTGTTGTACACGCGATGATATTTTCGTCATAATGGCATGCTCAAAATCGTCGCACTTGCGACGAATATAATGCAAGGTTTCGTTACAATTTGGACGAATATAAACCAATGAACCACTAAAAATTCTGACAAATTTGTTGTATAGGCGACGATATTTTCATCTTAATGGCATGCTTGACATCATCAACATTGGGACGAAGGTTTGGTGTTTTTGTGATGCTTTCGAAGAGGCATTTCGCATTGTGTTGTGGTTATTTTTCGTCGCTAGATGGACGAAGTTTGTGTCGATTTTCCGACGAATAAAAGTTGGTTGTGCAAGCAACGAAAATGTAGCAATGAAATTTATATGAGTGTTTCGTTGGTATTTTGACAATAGTTTTTTGATATGTCAACAAATATTCTTCGGAATTTGGAGTCAAATACGGTAGTGACGGGGTCTTCAAGACTTAAAGCACATGGCTTCAAGCAGCTTATATTTCATTTTATTGCTTTGTATATGTTACTGAAGATTTTCATAGTTGATGTGGCCTATGTTGAAGATATTGAAATACTCATATTTTACACCATAGAGATGTCGAGCACTTAAAAGATTTTATCACATAAAAAAAAGGGCCCTTGTCGGGCATGCTAAACATTGAGGAGTCGAGCATATTAAAGTTTTAAAAGCTTTTTAAAAAGCTTGAGTAAAATCATGGTTTTGATGCATAAATTTTTGGTCACATTAAACATGTGACATCGAGTGTTATGAATATAAAGGGTTTTGACTTTGTTTAAAGTCACTTGGTAGTGACATGGTAATCGACAACCATCATAAGTCAATGAGTTAATCTTAGACAACAGATTCAAATGCATTATGATGTTCGTATTTCAAATGATTATATTCTTTTGAAAAGTCCTCGAAAGACTTGAAGGAAATGTAGGGAAAATTTGTTATTGTTTCATTGTGTAAACATATGAAACCCCAGCCGCCACCATGGAGTTGTGGTTGCAAATTTCTGGTAAAATGCTTGACTGAGGAAGTTGAAAAAGAAGAAGCAGAGCTCGTAAATGGAGGACTTTAGCTAGATATTTTTGAAACGGTTCTTCTAGTATTTGTTTATTTTCATTCCTCCATAAATAGGTATTAAAGAAAACATTATTTATGGGCTTTGAGAATTTTTGTTAAGACATTAGTTATGAAGATTCGGTGGTTAATGATTTTTGAAACCCTTGGTTATTCCTTTGCAAACAAATAAAGGGTTATTGCATTCAGCTGAAGAAAAACAGTTATTCCAATTTAGAAATTTCAATGGAATTACATGAGAACCTATGTGTATAAAACAAAGGTTTATTATTGTTTTTGTGGTTGGAATTTTTAAGAGATTAGTGCACAAATTTTGTAATTGAAAATCTTGTAAATATGGTGCAGAGTGTTTAACTGGTATATTTTATATTTTAGAGATTCAAAAATGAATATTTAGGATATTTGATGTATTAGTATGGAAGAAATGTCTGGGTTGAATTGAAACAGAGAAACCCTCTAATATTTCTATTATTCCAATTTTTGTAGAAGGGGTTGGTGCTCCTTGGAATGAGTGTTCCTAAATTTGTAAGGGGTTGGTGCTCCTAGAGTGGGTGCTCTAAAATTTTCCAGTAAGGCATTGTAAACAGTGGTTTTTGAAGTTAAGCCAGTGAGGCATCATTTTCTGGAGTGGTTTTTCTACCCCAAGAGGGTTTTCCACTTGTCACATTCTTTGTCTTGTGCTCTCATTTGTGGTTTCATTTCTTTAAAGTAATAATGATTCAAGATTGTAAAGATCTTTGATTTGCTTATTTCAGTTCGTTAATGGTTGCATTCAATTCATGAATGTGTTTATCATTGAAATATTTTAAGCATAAATTGATTAAGTTTTTCTGTGACAAAAGTTAAAATTTGTTTAAAACACTTATTCACCCCCCCTTTCAGTGTTTTCTGACCCCAACATCAAGCTCATTCAGTTTTCTTTATTCTTCTTCAATCTGTCTCATTTCTTCCTCATACTTGAATACCTTTCTAGAATAACTTTCGCCTATATCATATCTCTTTTTGTCTCTCCTAGAAGTAGTAGCTTTAAATGCAAATTCTATAATAGGAAGGGCATAACCTAATTCACTCAACTCAAAAGCAGTAAGTTTACTAATCAACATATCTCTTGTTACATTTGTCACAGTTTGGAGCTCATCAATAGTTGTAGCTTTGAATTTGTATGCAACAGACAAGGATCTAAGCACTTTAGCAACAATCTCCAATTCTTCCAACTGTCCATTAGCGCATCTGATACCACACACAAGTTCATTCACTCTTTGCATGAAAGTAGTAATGTTCTCATCCTCACCCATTTTCAACATTTCATATTTCCCTTTCAGATTTTGTAGCTTAGCAATCTTCACATTAGCACCACCTTCATACAAGGTTTATAACTTTTTCTAGATCTCATAAGTAGTCTTCAAATCCATAACATTTGTCATCTTAGAATCAGTCAAGGCACTTAACAATGCTTCCTTAGCCCTGATATTATATTCAACATCCCTAATCTTAGCAGTAGTAGTTGGACCATTATGAGGAATAACATACCTATTACTTGTAATGTTCCAGTAGGATTCACCAATGCATCTCAGATGACACTCCATTCGAGTCTTACACAGAGAATAATTTTTTCCATCAAATCTTGGACTATCCTTCTTGTATGTCTCCATCCCAGATGACCTCAAGTTGTTAAACTTCTTCCAAGGAACCTACTCTGATACCAATTGTTGGCAACACAAGGGAAAACAACTAAGAGGGAGGGTGAATCAGTTGTCATAGAATTTCAAAATTATTAAGCTTATTAATCCTTATTCTCATATATGATTAATAACCATGAAAGCATAAATCAACAACATATCAACAACACACATAACACCAAGATTTTTTTATGTGGAAACCCTCTTAGGGGAAAAACCATGGTGGAGATCAGTCCACAAGTTTATACCCCATTAAAAGTTCAAGAAGAATAAATGGGAATTCATATGCATTCAGGAACACTATCTAGAGCTCACTGCTCAAATACGAAGGAAGACTCACTGTCTTACAAAAACATTCAGATTAAATCCATCTGAAGAATTTGTACTGAGAAAGTAGCATTTGTTAATCCTTGATTACAATTCTGGTTAAGCCCCTGAACACTTCTTCACTCTTATTCACTCTTCTTCACACTCTGCTCTTCCTTTGAATGATCTGAACCTTATTCACTCATAACACTCACACACTTCACACTATCACATGTCTCAAATGAGATAAACAATCACTCATATATATCCACAACAAGAAATTACATCTCTTCATGTCAGCTTAAATAAAATAATAGAATGAAGACAAACTGTCAGCCCAAAACAATAAAGATTATTAATGTGAATCAACCAAGGTTGGCCACAACATAGTAGATACCCAAAACAATGTCCTTGAACACAAAACACCTTCAAAGATTATTTCTTGAAGATCCACAACATGCTACACTCACCTTGTCGGCCATGAACATGAAGAATATGAACACACAAGAGAAAATCATGGATCACAAGCACAACGATCAATGCAGACGTGCAACAAGGATATAATATGATCTGAAACAACCACAAACATTACAAGAGCATACACAACAACTCAGATTACCAAAATCACATTATCTCCTTTCATGAACACCATTTATAGTAATAGAATAATTGTCAGAACACAAAAAATCATAACTTGCTCAAATCTTCATGCGCACCTTTGAAAATTTCGGAAGATAAACTAGATAGGCTTGAAAACAAACCCTTTAATTTGAAACTTCTCACTATCAACATACTAAACTTTCCATCATACTGATCTTCACTGCTTCACAAACAACCTATAACATATTTTATTATAATTGTCTCAATATCCTCAACATATACAGTCTTAAAGATATTTATGCTAATAGTGTTGACATTAATGACAACCACATATCAACAACACAACCACAACATCCGAAAAATGCAACATAAATAAATCTAAACCTGTATCACCACCAATTGCTACATAGCTGAAGATAACATTCACGATCAATACTTAAATGACTAGTCTACAAGCGTATTGGGGAAAACAACCATTACATTGGTAAATTTACAATTAATGTCAACTTCGATATATTATTAAGGTGTTTTCCATATCATAGTTTTCTATAAAAACATAAAAGATTTTTTCAATTAGTAAGGAAGTTTTGATGGATTTGGCTATGATCTTATGGAGGGTTTTTTATAAAATATATTTGGAGGTGTTAACATTTTATAGGAATTTTAAAAAAAATTTACAAGCAAAGGTCTTATGGACTTTTTAATAATGGAAAAGCTTAAAACTTCAAGTTTGAAAATTTTAGAAAGATAATTATGTTCTTATGATTATTTTTATCAATAAGTAATATCATGTCTATAATTATATTCTGAAATCAAATTATTATTGATAAGAACTTAAAAAATTGTAAGTGGCAACAAAATTTTAGGAATCAAATGAGAAAAACTTTGAGCCTCACCCCAAAGGCACCCACTAAAATGTAAAATCTAAAACTAGGGGCTCCTATTTTCTTCCACAAGATTCTATTTGATCATATGGTATAATTCTCTTCTTCTCACGAGATCCTTCACTCCACAAAAATAATTTTTGTAGTGGCTCCAAGGGACGCCTTAATTGTATAGAGGATACTAGCATCTTTTTTAATTTTAAGTAAAACTAAGTCTAAGTGGAACTAAATCCAAATAAAACATGAAAAATATGAAGGGAAAAGCCTAATCATAAGTCAAAAGAAATAAAACTACTAAGTGCAATGAGATCACACTATTTATTCTATTTCCCTTCATTTTGTTGAACTTGACACTCAACCCAACTAGGGATTTTCTTTAGCTCATTTTACATAGTTAAGGAGTGAGGCCCCAATTAAGTTATCTCCAAAACCATACCTCCCTAATAAATACGACCACTTGCAACCTCTACTAATATATGGTGCACAGGACTAAAATCACTAGTTTAAATGGGGGATGCGCTCCCACTATCAATAATTGGCATGTTGATTCCAACTCACCAATTGTTTAATCTCTTCTACCACTTGCATCTAGCATACAAAATCAATAAATACCATCATGCCAACACAAGCATCATAAGTACTCAAATATTATATTTTATGTCACTTGGCTATAGATTGAGGCCTTAAACCATCACCATATTGCCATATCCTACAAAATAGCAACAAAATTAAGCCTCCTAAGTCTTAAACTAGCTAAAGTTCTTCAATCTATGTTGCACTCTCAATTCTTATATATACAAATTTTCTTTTAATAAACCCCTTAAATCATCCTAATGCTTGTCTTCCTTAATTTTTAGGTTATATTGTATTTCTTCGAAGAAAGAGTTGTAACCATCAAAGGAAAAAAATTAGGAGATGTGGATCTTGATATGTTTCTGCAACACGTTTAATGATCTTATAGTTAGAACTAACAATTTTAGTAAAACTCAAAATATTGTAAATTTAGAGAAGTATAGAAATTCATTTTCATAGAAAAATGGGATGATGGTTGTAAAACAATCTTGGAAGGGTTAAGTCAAGGGATTAAATCATTTATTTTATAAATATAGCTAGTCATAGTCTCATGTAACTAAACATGTTATAACATCTCAAAAGGATCAATACAATGGGTTAACACTACAATAGTATATCAAATGGTAGTTGTAGAGCACATCTTGAAAGGGTCAAGACAATGGATTAAATAATTAATTTAAAAATCAAGAATGAATTTCTCTTTGGGTCTCACATTAATGAATAACACATTATAAAATTTCAAAAAGGTCAACTCAAGGGATTTAAGAATCCATTTCAAAAGTTCATATGGTTAGTTATTTGGATCTCACATAAAGATCTAACACATTACAAATTTTAGAAGGGTCAAATTAAATGATATATTTTAGAAGTATAGTTACTCATTTGGGTCTCACATAATTAGCTAGGATGTTGCTATGCCACTTGAGTAAGAATACTAATTGCGTTTCATCCTACTAATCTACATTTTTCTAGTCAAGGACTTCATCTGCACATGCATTTGTAAACTAATTAACATTTCTTTAGTATATTTTGGTTGCAATTAAAATTATGAGTTTTCAATAGTTTGAGCCTCTTAAAATTCTTGGCCTAGAACTTTTGCATGATCTTAATCTTGAAGTTCATAGCCTTGAACTTTACGTTCTATCTTTTAAAAAACGTGGACTTAAAAGTGACTTGGAATGAAGATCATGTGAATAATCTTGATTTGTAATTGAAAAGATAACGAGTAGAGATTGGATCCTAACCACTAGGAAACAAGGACTTAAGATAAATACAATATTAAACAAAAATATACAAATTTAACATAAATTAATACATAAAAACGAAATCTCAAAGTAAATTCAAAATTAGTGGAAAAAAAAGTGTTAGATGTTCACTTTTCATTTCTACAATAACCACTAAATAAATGAACAATGAACAATATTTTATAAAATTCAATTAATTTACATGTAGGTACATATTTTAAAAGCTAGAATTGAAAACAACCCACAAGATTTATCAAAAAAAAATCACAATGATCTCATTTTTCACTTTTTATACTTCTAACCGATATAAATTACATTATTGCAAACTAAATGGCACATATACACATTTCAACGATTACAAGTGAAAGCAAAACATTAAAATTTTCAATCCTTTTCAAAATTATCACAATTTTCAATTTGAATACAGTATTTACATTATTGTAAACATGTGGGTACCCATTTCAAAAGCTATAAGCCAAATTAAAGCATCTTTTTAAACCTTTCATACTTTTTTGGCCTCCTTTGGTCTTTTATCTTGAATTTACACTATATAGTTCTGATGCATTTCCATATTTGTACCTTTTGGGCTTTTTTGGTCTACCATTTGCGCCAAGCACAATAATTTGAAAGGAGAAAGATTTGAACATAATAGACAATGATGTTAACATTCATCATGAAAATTGGGTTGAGAAATATCTAACTAAACTAAAATATATAAAATTTTCTTATCTTATAAGACTAGACATCTGAATTTCACTAGTTGTCTTGACACTTGATCAAGGTAGTTTGCATAATATTCACTTTGGCCTTAATTTCAGACGTGTCATTAAACTATTCAGTTTAACAATTTTTGGAAAGAATAAATTAATCAAACTCAATAAACTTTTTAATATTATTCTAGTTTTAACGTTGGAGGCGATTTAATTCTTATCAACCTAACTTTGATTTTAGATGTGGAAGATAAAAAGTGTATATTTCACCCTTTTTCTCATTAGTCATACATTCATTTTGGTTTAGGGCCGGGAGATCTATGTAAATATATTCAAGAAGTGTTTGGAATCTTCAACAATCTCAAAAATACTTATTCTTAAATATCTCTTAGTTCAACGGTCAATGTTAAGTTTCGGTTTGTAAAAGTATGATAACTATTTACCATCTTTTTGGTAGGGATGGGTTGTAAAATTTCTATTAAATGTTTGACCATTGAAACATGTGATGTTCAAGTAGAGTAATCAAGATTATATTTTCAGTTGATCAATTAAAAACAATAGGGAAGCAATGATGAATCTAGTTGGTTCTCATCATATGCTCTAACCTCTCTAGAATGCATATGCAACCTACACATTTAAAAATATAAGCGCTTGAGTGAAAACCAAATTATAATGGTGGTAGTAAAGAATTTAGGAGAAATGATAGAAGTAGGGGATGGGTACCTAGGAGGGGGTGCTAGATTGAAATCCACAAAGAATTAATAAATCACAATGAAGAGAACCAACCAAAGGGCGGGCCTCACTTTACTAATGAGTTGGCTCACATTGTCATGGATAATATTTTTGCAAATTTTATTGTTTTAAATAATAGAAAAGTAAGAGAGTGAAGGGGTTGAAAGACTTGAAATCCATGAGAAAGGAGGAGAATCCTAGCCATGCAATACAAATATACTTGTGGCCATCTGAGTGGGGTCATGGTTGTACTTGTGGTGACTACTATTTCTACTTGTCATGGTCATAATAATATGAGGATGATGAATCACAAAGGAAAATTGTGTTAGAGTCACTCAAGGACTCAAGCTCTTAGGATCACTTGCCAAAACTTCATTTTGCAAGAGAGAAAAGAAAGAGAATATATTTGTAATAATGGATGCAAAATAATTATATTGATAGAATTGATTATTAATATACATATGAGGTCTTTCTTATATAGGCAAGGTGAGAGATAGGATTAGATAGGATCATGAAAAGTTTCTTAATTCTATGACATGAGAGAACTAGTGATAAGATAAGATAAGGTCACATGAGATGTACCTTCATGAAATAGTCCTAGTCTCCTAAGTAGAACATGTGAACATTTGTGAATATGACCTAAATAATTACTATTTAGACAATGTGCCTTGTTCACACTACAAAGGGGAAACCAAATAGGTAATACCGCTATTCACACTAACACCCCCTTAAGTGCAACTTAGGGAGAAGTAGACAAGAACAAAGATGCAAAGATGTGAGGATGGATCTCAACTACTATGTCATGTTAGGTACCCATTTATAAATGAAATTTTACAAATGGAGTAAAGAAGTAAAACCACATGGGAAAAAGATCCCTTTCCAAAAGAGAGAATGTAAGAAACAATTAGGTACAAGTCATGAAAGAAGTGATGAATGGAGGACTCAACATGACTCTCCAAGGACTACATCCATCACAAATATACAATCGATAAATCACCCATAGGAGAGAATGTGTGGCATTAGGAAAAATAGTCTTGAATCTAAAATTTATAGCTTTGAGGCCATCACTTTGGAAATAGCCTCTCGAAATAGAGCACTATAGTTAGCTTGGTAGAGTTTGACATGTGATTTGTAGTGTGGGAAAGGGATATGTATGATCGAGGAAGAATATTGGAGGCTATAGATGTGAGATTAAATGAATATTTTGAAAAGAAATAAATAAAATTTGATTGATGGTTGTGGGATTGTGGTGTTCCCATCTTGATGCTGTGAGATAGCCCGAAACAAGGCAAGTGTTGAGGTTATTGAATTGTGAAGTTCTAGTGCCTATTCTTCCACCTATAATGCTTGTAGGTATCATATTCTCACACTTTATTTATCACCAGGCCTTCCCTTCTAGCAAAATCACATAGTCTTCCAACCAGGGATATAACTTTAAGAAACCCCTAGGAAAAGGTATAAAAACTTGGTGAATCTTGTATTATTCTTGAAAAATATTAATTTAATTGGAATTTTTTCCTTTTCTTTTGGGAAAAAATATAAATTCAATTGGAAGATATTTTGTAATCACCAAAATTTTGTAGAAAATCTTGGCGAATGATACTTTTATTGAAACCAATAAAATACTTCATTGGCGAACTAAACATGTTTTCAAACCAATAAAATATTCTCATGGAAAATTGAACCTATTAAAATATTTTCATGGCGAATTGAATCTATTTTCAAACCAATAAAATATTTTCATTAATTGGTGAATTAAACTTGTATGCTAATAAAAATCATAGTGATAGATGACAAAAATATCAAATGATAAATTATAATGATTAAGTTAGAGAATTTATAAGTCAAATTAGAAGTGTGGGAATTTAATTCTCGTATCTTTTCAATGCTTTAAAGTACTCTACTTGAAGCTAGATGTTAGTACAAATTAACAAGTTATATTATTTAATATATTAATAGAAAATTAATATGCTTTAAAAATTAAAATTAATATACAAAAATATTTCACTGTTTGATGAATGTATGATAAACAACTATAGTTGCATTCTAGAATGAAATGTTTGAAGAACTAGACTTGTGAACTCAAGCCTCCAAAATCACCGTAGAGCCGTTAGATTTATAAAGATCGATGTTTGACCTTTAATCTACGTGTGTTATTAAATCACTTAAAGTCATGTCTCATTTTTTTTGAAATACTATGTCACATCAACATGTATGGCATGTGGTGAATTATATGTTGGAGTGCTGATCATTAATGCCTTTGTTCTATATATAATTCACTAACTTAATGTTATTTGTATCATTTATAGCATATTTACTTTCTAATTATCTCTTTTATTCATTGTGATATTTATGGGGTCTTCATGGTGTGTCATTCTATCCAATTTTTTGTGGGAGAAAGAAGCAACAATCCATACGATAGAGAAAATTTGGGTAGGATATTCACTATTCCTTGTGTGTTTATTGAGGAGGCTATTAGAATAATTCTAGTAGGGAATGATCTAGGTGGATATGTTCACTAAAAATTCAATTGTTCCAAATGATCTAATAGTTGGAACCAAGTTAAAGAGCTCTCCAATACAAACCCAATGCAACTTGAATTATCTTGAAAGAAGTTTGTATACTCAAGATATGTTTGGTGAAAGTTTGGTCAAAATATGGGTCCCAAATGTAGGATGCTAGGTCAAAAAAATGATCATCTCAAAATTGGACAAATATAGCATCACATCAAAGAGCTCGTGACATGAATCCAACACCACTTGAATTTCCTCAAATAGAGCTCATACACAAAAGATATGGCCAGTTAAAGTTGAGGGTTAACCATGCTATCCTGGTAATACAATGATGACATCAACATGTTAGCATGTAGACATGGTTGGCCGTATGCTGACATGGCACCATCAAAGTATGACACATGGAAAGTGATGTCAATATGACGTGGCACTTACGAGCATTGATATGGCCCAATCAAGAACTAACACATGTCAGTTGGCGAGCGAATGAAATTCAACCACGTGGTAGTTTGGGTAATGGACACAGTCTATTAGTTTTTTCAAAATATTGGAGGGAGGATCGAACGTGAGATCTCCCCATTCCTACTTCACCTTGCTACCATTGGAACACACCTATTCTGCATATTCATATGTATAGCCAATTGTATTTAATGAATTCACATGCCGATTTGGAGGGGCGGTGGTTTAAATCGCTGCCTACCCTCCTAACCAACGCCATCAGTTTGCATACGATTCGTAAGTAATTTTTGATAAACGATAAAAAAGATACCCTAAGAATAGTTTAAAGCCGATTATTCAAGAGAATTCAATTATTAAACCTTTAAATTTCAAAAAGCTCGATTTAATAATGATGTTAAGGGAGATTTTAAAGATTTTAAAAGAATATGTAAGGGGCTTTAATGGATTTTATAAGATTTGTAAGGGGTAGTAAGCCATATTTTAAAGATTGTTAATCTCAAATAGGAGATTTGGGATATATGGTAAAATATCGCTGTTAAACTCCATATAGGAAATCAAATTGTATAAAAAGGTGGGTTATTAGATTGTGAGGGCATTAGAGAAATTGAGAATTAAGAGGAAGTGATAACTCTCTGTGTAGGAAGAATTGCAAGATTTATGCCAAAATATTTGTACTTGAAGGAGAGATTTTGTCTTCATTTTCCTCATTGTTCGAGGAGACTTTGTAAAGAGTTTGGAGCAGATTGAAGGATTGGTCACTCTGTTGGAGAGGGACCCGAAGACTATCAATTTGCATCTTTGTCTTCTCTTTTATATTCTCATATTTCTATTGTTCTAATCATTTTAATATTCTTTTAAAGTAGTTAAAATTAAGACTAAGACATTCAATTACTCGTTTACATAAAATTAACTTTCACTAAGCAATTTGTCATAGATCCTAACAGATGAGGGAATGAATTCAAAACAACCCCCATGTTTTATTTTTTGAGTTATCTTTTGCTTTCTTGTCCAATTGCATCAATATTTTGATGGATACAAAGTTGGTGAAAATGCTGGTAATATGTTATTTCCAGCCTTTCATTTACTCTCTTTCTTTGCTGGAGTTGGCACTTGAGAATTATAATTTTGAATGTGGGTTAGCCTCTATTGGTGGAATCTTTCCCAAAGTTTAATTGGCTTCTTCTACAATGCAAGCTCTTTCCCTGGTTGTTATGAGGTATGGTCTAATTTGTGATGTACGACAAATGAATCATTGTTGAGTCTGGCTTTTTGGAGGAAGGACTTGGGTGATTCTCTTTTCATCTCTTCTCTTACTTTATTCAATTCAATTCACCTCGTGCTCAAACAAACTATTAAGGGTATCCATGGAACTTCATGATCTTTTGCTGTTAGTCTCCTTTGCTAATGCTAGCTCATATGGAAGTTGCTAATGAAATTTTTGTAATTAATCAATTGTATCTGCTTTTTATATTTAATACATATATATAGTGGATTTGCTACCTTGAGAATTTATAAAAAAGAACATGAAACCTTGGTTTAAAATACATAAATTTATTTTTAAAGATTGTTTGTATGATTCATTGTTCACTTCTTTAACATATATTAGTCTTAATTGTCAAGAAAATATATTTAAAAAATCAAAATATTTTTAACAATAATATACATAAAGTATTAAGGTAGAAAATAAATTATATTTTATATAGAAGCCTAAAAAGACATTAGTGGTTTGCATCATTAATATCCTAAAAATAAATTGGTATTTTTTTATTATTAATATCATGAAATGATATTGAAGTTATTCTTTTATTCCAAGTTATGCTCTGATGCCAATTTCCATGTGTACTAAGAATATTTATATTAATATGCAAAAACAATTCACCATTCAATGAGTGTTCAATGGACGATTGCAGTTGCATTCTAGAATGAAATATTTGGAGCACTAGAATTGCAAACTCAACCTCTGAAATCACCCTAGAGATGTTTGATTTACAAAGATTAACATTTGACCTTTTATTCATGTGTGTTAATTAAAAAATTAGTCATTTTTTGTATGTGATGTCTATTTATTAAATATTTTAATGAATTTCTCTTAGTTTGACAATGATTGCACTATTGAAATTATTATTTTTGTATGTTACGTTCATGCCATCATGCCATATGTACTTTTATGATCTTAATTTAATGTGTCAATGGGAAATCTTAAAAGAAAAAAGAAATAATATCCTCTTCTTATTCAAAGCAAGAAAAATGTATTGAGTTGATAACTTGAAATTGAGTTGTCAGTTGAAATAAGATTTGCAATAAATTTCATTTTGTTTGAATGCTTGAGGTACTCTCAAGTACACTCTACATGTAGTTATATGTTAATCAAAATAACATTCTCAGTGGCTTTCTCATGTGTTGATGATGCTTGCAAAAAAAAAATCACTATCATGGAACAAATTCTTCTATAAAATTTTAACAAGGATTTGAAATAATTGGGTTGCTTTTATAAAACCTAGCTACAAAAATCAAGGAAAACTTAATAAATCATTATTTTTGTAAGTTTAGAGTTTTCTTTTTATAAAACTTAGGTACAACAGTAGGGGACAACCTAATAAATCATTATTTTTTAAAGTTTGGAGGTTTTTTATAGAACTCAGCTACAACAGTAGAGGACAATTGGTTGTCCCCAAGATGGTTAGGGGACATCTGAGATGTCCCCAACTATCTTAGGGATGCACAACCGTCCCCTACCTGCCATCACGTCCCTAGGATGTTTCCTATAAAAAAATTTAAATAGGGACAACTAAGGGACATCCCCAATTTATCCTCAAGTCCTTGAAACATCCTTGGTACGGGTACACATGGAAAAACCCAAGGGACATAGGTTCCATTTAATCCCTTAGATAGAACCAATAGCTTAAGCCGTGGTGTTTGCCCCATTTATTAATCATGAAAGAGTAAGAGCCTAAAATAGATCAATTAGCCTCGCTTAGCAGATCAACAACTCATAGTCTATACTGGATTCCTTTGGAGGCCTAGTTAAAGTTTAATGTTATCCCTTTCTGACCCACATATCACATTTGAACTATTGGCACTAATCGAGTTAGCCTCATTAGCATATGGTGTGTTTTTAATGAGAGGTCACCTGTTTTAAGAACTGCAACCTTATCATATAAGTTGTTGAACTAGACCAACATATTCAACCTTGTTGTTTGAGCCCTTCTATACTTTAATATTGTAAGCTCTTAATAGAGATCTTTGGTATTCCTTAGCCAACTTTTAGCCCTTTCACTGCCCAGGTCACCTCTGGAGGCCTTGTAAAAGGTGATCGTAATGTTTAGATCTGTAATCTTACCATATAAAGGAACCTTTTCTCTTACCTACCTCTTAATCAGAATACCTCTAAAATGGCCACTTCTAACTTATCTAAAAAGTGACAGAAGGTAGTCTCTTTTCCATGGGAAACCCTTTTGTTTCTCTCCTTTGGAATTTCTTAGGCAATTTATAGAAGGGGTTTTCTACTAGATGGTTGACCCACTTAAATTGTTCTTAAGTGAATAGTCCCCAAATAATTTGGGTAGATTCAAACCATACTTTTCTTCTGTAAAATCCATGTCAATACTTAAAAAAAAATAGTTTAAGAGGAGTTGATAGAAAACTGGCCATATCTTGTAGAGCCATGTGAAGACACAAGCCTTGGAAATGCTTCCCTTCACCAAACATAGGATGATGATCATTCAAGAGATAAAAGACTAAAGAACAATTCCATACAAGCAGATAACTAGAAGTAACTGAAAATACCTTGATTTATGAGTTTTCCACCTTAGGATGTCTTGACTGGTGGCACCGGGATAATGATAAATGTTGGGAACATGACAATGCTTCTACTCGATTGCTATCAAGATGAAGAGCATAAATGTCATCCTAACTGAACTTCTAGCCTCTTAATTCATATTGTCAATGAGCCAATAATCATAGAATCTACAACCCCAGGCACATTATTCTTGTAGTGGTATTCTTATTGAGAGTTGAGACTGCACTCATAATAATTTCATGGTAATTTTAAAATAGTAAAAAAATGGATCTTTTGTTAATATAAATGCAAGATTTTATCAAATGTTAACTTTGGGATTTCACCCTTAGCTCATATGAGTAATTAATAAATTATGCATTTGTTTTGTCTAATAGGAGATTGTTGCACAACTGTTGTGTTTTGTACTCCTTTTTCTATATGAAGGATTTTAAATATGTATTCTAGTGTGACTGATCATTTTTATTCATGTGACTGGTATTTTTTAGTGCCTAATTATTGTTGTCATCTATTGAAATACAGAGCAACATGGTGATGGACTAAATGTAATGGTAAGTTTTCATTCTGAGTGTCTTATAGGTGATAGCTTTGGGTCAATGAGGTGTAATTGTGGAATCCAACTTGCACAAGCCATACAAAAAATTCAATAAGCTGGTAGAGGAGTTGTAATTTAATTTTGTGGTCATGAAGGTTGTGGTATTGGTTTGGGACACAAACTTCAAGCTTATAATATTCAAGATGAAGGCCATGATAATGTTGAAGCTAATGTGGAACCTGGATTGCTTGTTGACTCTAGTGAATATGGCATTGGAGTAAGGTGAAATATTTTAAGTTTTAGATGTATTGTTGAGAGAAGGAAAATTTTCCCCAAGTATTATATATATTCTTGTTAATGATCCTTGATACTACATATATGATCATAGGGATATTTTGCTTGTTCAAAATGTTTGATTGTATACTATATGGTTAGGTTCCAAAAAGTCTACCGTATTATATGTGTCTTAGGTTTGGTGATCCTGAATGCTTGTCTTGTAGATGTACTTGTGACACCTGTCATGTTACTACCTTTGAGATGATCATGATGTTACTACCTCTGTATTTACAATGTTGTCACTACCAGTGTGTTAATGATAGATGCAGATGGTATGTGCCTTAGTATTTATACTTGATTAGTTTTCCATTTCAGGGTAGCTAGTATTTTAGAATCGATGCGTTTGGTCCGTAGCTATTGACACTATTTCAAAATATCTTTTGAATTTAAAAAAATTCTCATGTTATGCATTCTAAATAATTTTATCAGAAGTTATAACATCATCTCTCCTTTTTTGGCCTTAGATGCTGAGGGATATAGGAGTTCAGACTATGAGGGTGATGACAAATAATCATGTTAAGTATGTTGATCTTAGAGGTAATGGGTTGAAAACTATGTAACTTGGGGACACGTATCTGACATATTTAGGGGCATCCCTAGTCGGAAACGTCCCAAAGATGTGGGGATGCCTCAAAAATGTCCTCGAAACATTTTTGATTGGTCAAAAAAATTTGAAAATGCCTCTGGGACATTTGTCAAAACACAAGAAATTGTGGGGGATGATTAGCCATCCTCGGTATGGCTAGGGGACATCTAGTTGTCCCTCGACTATAATAGGGACTGCTAGTCATCCTCTACAACCCAACAAGTTATAAATTGATTTTTTTTTTTTAAAACACAAAATTAATAAAAATTAAAGGGGTGTGAGGGCCCCCAACCCCTTTTCTTTAACCTAAACCTAAAAACAACAATATACTATTCAAAACAAAAAAAACTCATTTGTTTCATTTGCGAAATTGTAAAGAGTGAGAGAAGAAGAGCACAATTGTGGGAAGCTAAGTGAGAGAAGGAAAGCAAAGTGAGAACAGGGAGAAAGAAGGTCAAGTCTTCATCATTAGGGACAACTACATATTTGATATTTCTATATTTTTGTCATTTTTATTTTATAGTTGAAACTTGTAGCCTTTGGGAATTTTGATGTAATTTTTATATTATATATATGCACATGCCATATTGTAATTGAATGCAATTAATTTTGTTAAAACTTAATTTTTTAGTTGCTTTCTATGAAATAAAAATATAAATTGAGGGAAAAAAAGTTTCTAGAAGGTGTATGAGCTCTGCTAGGGTTTTCTTGTGTCCGCGATCATCTTTGGCCCTCCTTGCATCATACTGCGCCATTAGCATAGGATTTTTCTCTTTTCCTATGTGTACAACCACATTTACTACGATTTTTTGTTTTAATATGCCTTCAACTGGCTTTAACCCAACAGTTCTTGTTGGTGTTGGCGGTTTGATGACTTTTCTCAATGACTCCTCCTTCGAACAAATGACCCCAAAAATTTGTTTTGAAAAAGTTTCATGAGGTAAGTCTTTTGACTCCCCAGCTGATGTGGTTTTACCTTTTCCTGAATTTGATTATGCTTGTCAATGGATTGAGCAACACACTCTTGTTGGGTGTTTTGTTGGGAGGACTCCCCTTGAAAGTGTGCTTAAAGAATGGGTCTACAAGACTTGGGTCCCTCATGGGGTCCACCTTGATATAGTCCAAAATTTAACCAAGGTTTTTTTCTTTTCCACTTTGCGGAGGTCAACCATGTTTAGACAATCCTGAATCATGGGCCCTAGTATGTAAAGTCTTCTTTGTTGGTTTTCCAATCGTGGATCTGAGACTTTCTTGTCTCAAATGACACCAAGTTGCAGGTTCCAATCTGGATTGAGTTTCCAAGATTTCCCTTGCCTTGTGTGCCTTTTTTGAGTCATATTGCATCCTCTCTGGGGAAGGTCATTTGTATTGAGGCTGATAGGTTTTTCCAGGCCCAACCCCAGAAACGGGTCTATGTTGAAATGGACCTTTCACAAGATTTGAAAGACTCCATTTCCATTCAAATTGGAGCTCTTTGTCATACCCAAAAGGTCACTTATTTTAATCTTTCGAACACGTGTTATAGATGTCAGTCTGCAAACCACAAGATCAAGGGCTGCGCTTTGGTAGTGCCTCATACTCCTTCTTCGCCACAAGAATCTGAAAAGCCCCGTCACGAGGATAATTATGTTGCCAAACTTGATGAGAAATGGAACATGGTTACAAACTGTAAGCACAAGTCTAGTGGCTTTGGGACTGTTTCCAAAGTCCTTGAGCCAGCTAAGGATGCTTCAAACCCTTCAACGAAGGGGAAAGAGGCCCCAGTTGGGGCTGGCAATATTCCAGTGTGGTCTAGGCCGAAGGCTACGCCTTAGCCTGGTATCATTATGTTAGCACAACCAAATGTACCTCCTCCTATGTCGGGATCTCAATGGTGGTTTTGTAGTCCTTCTTTGCCATTAGAAGAAGGAGAATATGTGTAGGAGAAATAGAGATTCTCTTCTCTGAATATTCAAATTGGGTCAATTTTGCCATAATTTTTATAGAATCGCTTCTCTACTCTGAATGAGGAGGAGCCGAACTCTGATGATATAAAGGAATTTCATTCATGAATTTCCTCTCATGGAATGTTTGAGGTCTGACATACCTCTCTAAGAAGTATTTTGTTAGGGATACTTTGCAAAAGTATGCTGGTATTGAAGTGCTTTGTCTCCAAGAAGTTAAAATCTCTGGTCTTTTGCTCACATCAACTTATCGTTCTATTTGGCTAGCTAGTCACATGTTTTGTATTGCTCATGAAGTTGGACGTGGCAGAGCTATCATCCTTTTGTCCCCATGGTGGCATGCTTGTGTGGTTGACCATGGGTCCGACCCCACACATCAACTCATCTGGATCCTCCTTAACATTGATAACCACTCTTTTGGGATTATTAATGTTTATGCCTCTAATGATGTTGTGGAACGCTCTTTGCTTTGGTGTTGTTTTTTTGATTCATTTTCAATTGCTACTTGGATGTTGTGTGAGGATTTCAATATGGTTGAGATGGCGTATAATAAAGATGACACTCTGCCATTTAGATGGGCAGCTGGCGAATGAGAGGCATGGTTTTACATGCATAATAAATTGGGGCTCTTTTATCCCAATATTGGTCGCCACCATTCTCATTCCCTCTGGCAAACTTGGTGTAATTTCAGGGCTGGCTCTGACAGGATATTTAAGCATCTTGATTATGCTATGATCTTGGATCAATCTTTCTTTTCTTTTGACAACTCTTCACTCCTGGTTAATTTGTTAGTGGATGTGAGTTTGTCAGATCATTTCCCTATTTATTTTCGCATTGAATGGGAGATAAGATAGCCTCGGGCCTGTAATTTTTTTTTTTGAACATGTCTCTACTTTGTCATCAGCCCACATTGGCCCACATTCATATATTCTAGAACTTCAAGTGTAGGCCACCACATAATACAGGCTAGATAAATTGGTGGAATGATGCTATCACTCACACAACCAGATTTTTGCGTATTTATGGGTGCTAGTTGACCATTTTTCATCAGCGGTCTTATGAGGCTACCATAGTTGACATGTGCTCAGCTACCAAGGCCTTGACAGCTAACCCTTTCTCCCCATTATTGCAAGCCAGGCTAGCAGAATTGAGACAACAAAATAAAGTTCCAGATAATTATGTTTCCAAAGGTGTGCAAATCAAAGCCAGATTGTACTGGTTAAAAATTGGTGGCCGTGCCTTCAAGGGGTTGATGGTTTCCCTTGTGAATTTTACAAATCTCTTTGGGACTGTGTTGGGCAAGACTTGCATAAAGTCTATCTCGAGGATTTTCATTCCAAAACCCTAGGTAATATAATTAATAAAAGAAATATTAAATTCATACCTAAGCCTCAAGATCTCGAGGATATCTGCAACTAGTAGCCTATCACGCTCCTCAATGTCTCTTACAAAATCATATATAAGGCTTTGGATCTGAAGATCCGCCATGTTTTGCCTCAGATTGTGTGCCCAGAGCAAACTAGGTTTATCAAGTCTAGATTTATTCTGGATAACATTATTGTTGTTTGGGAAGGTATGGAGAGGGTTGGACATTTGTCTCAAAAGCTATTTTTCTCAAAATTGACTTTGCTAAATCCTATGACTGCATGAATGGCCTTTTATTTTGGCCATGTTGAAAGCCCTTGGGTTTGGGCCTAACTTCATTCAGGTTGTCCAAATGATTTTCTCATAAGCTTCTACATGTATCACCAATAATGGCTGACAATCTTCTACCTTTGGTTTATTCTATTCCATTCGGAAAGGATGCTCGCTTGCTCCTTCTCTTTATGTACTTGTTGTCGAAGGCTTTGACTACTTATTGGCCAATGCAGTTTCTCAATAGTGTGTGAAAGGAATTTCCCTACCTAACTCCCAGGCTCAACTTGTTAATGGCCATTTTGCTGATGACTCTTTCCTCACCCTTCTGGAGGAAGAGAATAATATTAAAGCTACTCTGGAGTGTCTTAACATTTTTTGTCTTGCATTTGGCTTCACCATCCAATGACACAAAACTTTGTGTTATAGGCAGTCTGTTCTACCCACTCCTCATTGGTTTCAGTAGCACGGTTGGAAATGGATTGGACTGGGGGAAATATTTTTGTTTCTGGGCATTCCCTTCACCTTCCATGCCTCTCCAACTAAGTTGTGGCAAGTCATTCTCTGTAGGATTGAGGAAAAACTGGCCTTTTAGATTACCAAGCCTTTTTCTCTAGCCGAAAAATTCCAAGTGTCACAACAACACAACAGGCAATTAGCGTTGAATTTTATGCCAGATTTTAGTGTATTTGAGTTCATGAATTAAACAATTTGGCTAGCACTCAACCTGGTGCAAACATGCATGGTAAGTTTGGCATCGATTTTTGTGTCGATTTTGCCGCCAGATTTAGCGTCGAAAAAACATAGCGCCCGTGTTAGCGCCTAAAATAGCACCAAGAAGCAACGTTGGAAATTGCATTGAAATAGGCCTCCAATTTGGCTTCCGATTTTTCTTCCATGTCTACTCCCATTTTTGCTTCTAGTTTTGCTTCCAATTTTTCTTCCAAGTTTTCTTCTAGGTTTGCTTCGAGATTTGCTTCCGGTTTTCCTTCCATTTTTGCTTCCAGTTTTGCTTCTGGTTTTGCTTCCAAGTTTGCTTCCAGTTTTTCTTCTAGTTTTGCTTCCGATTTTGCTTCTAGTTTTGCTTCCAAGTTTGCTTCCAGTTTTGCTTCCGAGTTTGCTTTTGATTTTGCTTCTAGTTGTGCTTCCAGGTTTGCTTCCGTTTTTTCTTCCAATTTTGCTTCCAACTTTGCTTCCAGATTTGCTTCTAGTTTTTCTTATGGGTTTGCTTCTAGTTTTTCTTCCAAGATTGCTTCTGGTTTGCTTCTAGTTTAGCTTCCATTGTTGCTTCCTTTTTTGCTTATAAAACTGCTTCTTGTTTTGCTTCCATTTATTAATTTAATATGTTTTATTTCAATTTAATTAGTTAAATATATCGTGCCTCTTAAATAACTCATATGATTATAGAGCAAGTAATTTAATTATTTAACTCATATGATTAAATAACAATATAGTCATTGTAACATGATCATCATCTATAATTCAAACAAGTGAGTCAAATATCTATAATTTAATAGAATTTGACAACATCCATCCTGAGCAGTATATTAAAATAATTACACTTAATAAATATCCATCCAAAAATCATCAACCACTTTTAATATGTATAAATTGATAAGTCAATACTAATAAGATCATCATCATATATAACTAAAACAAGTGAAAGTTAAATATGCCAGTACATCAAAAACATGTCAAAATGATACATGTCCAACAGTCGACATAAGTGAAAATGATATATGTACAAATGATATAAATAAAATTGATAAATTATGTAACTCAAATTGTTACAAGTCAAGATGATACATGTCCAAATGATATAGTGAAAATGATACATGTCAATATGATACAACTCAACAATATAGTACTGTAGGCCCTGAAAATGATACATATGATAGTAACCATGAAAAGAGTCATCATAACGATATATCAACAATGATCCATGATGCAGTCTATATGATCATGAATGTCACTAGTTACTATCACCAACTGTCTCATCATCATCATCACCATCATGATCATGATGATGATCATCATCATCGTTGTCATCATCATCATTGTCATTAGTCTCGGTGTCTTCCATATCTGCACCATCATCATCCTTTGCCATGTGATCTGTATTGGCAAAACCAATATTTTGTGGATCTATATCATGTTGAGGATCATCTTGATCTTCTGGAAGACTCGTGTTTTGCAAAAAAAAATATTTAAAATGAAAATTTATTATTTATTTCATGCAATAATTTTTTTTTCTGTTATATATCTAATATTACAACATATGAGACAAAACCATAATCATATTACATCATAACAAAGTGCACATACCATAATAAAATTTCAAAAAAGTTATAGCTAATACTGGTGAGTCAGGAGAAACTTCATCTTTCAAAAACAAAGCCAATTAGGCTGGCAGACTTGTGGATCAAGCAAAAATTTGATGGAAGAGGAAGAAAGATGATTGGAACTCTAGAGGCCCACCATAATGGATTTCAATATTCAACCATGAGAGTAGAAGAGAGAGTTGATATCATGTATCAAAACATTAAGCATGCATTCTTCTAGCCAATGGAGAAGGAGATGATTACTTTGCTTCATCTTCATTTGCATAACCATATCACAACGTGGGAACCAAGAAGACCAAGGATGTCTAGTTTTATGTGGAGGTAATGGATGTGGTCCAAATTTTAGGAGGGTCAAGAAGGTAAATGTATGATCTTGATGAAATTGAGGAAGAATAGCAAGAGAGGGACAAGAAAAATAAAATCAATACAGAGTTTCAAGGATTTATCAAGTGAGTAAGAGAGCTATGGGAGCAACCTCATCTAAAATATTTTGAACTAGACTTTGATATACCATTT
Organism: Sequoiadendron giganteum; assembly: GCA_007115665.2. NCBI lineage: Eukaryota > Viridiplantae > Streptophyta > Pinopsida > Cupressales > Cupressaceae > Sequoiadendron > Sequoiadendron giganteum. The sequence goes on from CM021104.1 coordinate 127,697,540, forward strand.
AGAGAGCTTGGTTTTCATGGAGTTCCTTTTAAAGCCTCTACTTTTATTGTTCCTATGGTAAACTATTTGGTAGAGTTAGTGGAATTACCTTTCTTAGTAATCACTATTAGTGAGATTGAGATTGTTAACCTTGAGAGAGTAGGACTTGGGCGAGGCATTTGATATAATGGCTATTGTTTTCAAAGACTTCACGCGGGATGTACTCCACATTGAAGCCATTCCTCAATCTTCACTTGATGGCATCAAGGAATGGCTGAACTCCATGGATATAAAAGTATTATAAAAGCAGAATGAACTTGAACTAGCAGCCAATTTTGAAGAGTATTACTGATGATCTAGATAAATTTATTGAAGATGGTGGTTGGGAATTTTTGAATATGGAAGCTAGTGATCCTAATTTTGATAATTTAGAAGAGTCAGATCAAGGATATGAAATATGAACCCTTTGATGTAGAAGAGGAATCAAAATCAGATTTCATGTAGCCACCATCAAGAGTGTTACAAACCAACAAGATGGAGGGAATTCTTATATAAGGATAATTTTCAATGTTGCAGGTATGGGCTTTAATACCAACCACAATGGCAACATTGAAATTCCCTAGTAGTATTTATGTTAAGGAAATTTCCTTTAGATGCAAGGATTCAAAGCACATCAACCATGTGGTACAAATGATTAAATCCCAGAGAGGATCTGTAGCAATGAAAGAGTCTGAAAAGGTAGAGAGAGCTACACTGGTGACTCGGGAGAAACTTCAACTTTCAGAAAAAAAGCCAATTAGGCTAGCAGACGTGTGGATCAAGCCAACATTTGGTGGAAGAGGATGAAAGATGACTGGAACTCTAGAGTCCCACCATAATGGATTTCGGTATTCAACCATGAGAGCAGAAGAGAGAGCTGATTTCATGTATCAAAATATTAAGCATGCATTCTTCCAGCTAGTGGAGAAGGAGATGATTACTTTTCTTCGTTTTCATTTGCATAACCATATCATGGCATGGGAACCAAGAAGACCAAGGATGTCCAATTTTATGTGGAGGTAATAGATGTGGTTCAAAATTTAGGAGGGGAGATCCTGATGTTTGCCAAGAGGCATAAAGTCAGTTGAATTAAGTTCACCTACATGTCTGCCAAAGTTTACTTCCAATTTTTATGACTTTTTCTTGACTGTCAGAGTTTACTTACAAATTTGAAATTTTTTTCTGGTCATTTTGATGAGGATACATTCAGCCAATGTGTAAGCACCTTTTGTTTGTATCACAAGCATATGTGTATTGCAAGAGTTTTGATTATCTATGGTCTACAACTATGTCGTCTCACATATTGGATCTTCTATTTCAATGTTTTATATGGCCTTCTCTGTTTGAGGTAGCACTTGAGAATCCTACCTCCTTTCCTTAGCTGAGAAGTGGATTTTAATTTGAAAATACTGCACTTTAAAACTAGCTATGGTTTAAGGAGATCTATTCTAGCTTTGTTGTTGACACCCTCAATCTTCAACAAGGACTTAGATCCATGGATTGAAATGCAAGCTTTCAAACTTAGATTTGAATTTGCATAATTTGATTGATTATGGTTTTCACAAGCAGTTGTCTTTACATGACTATTCTGGATTGTCAATACGTGTAATAGTGATTTCATCCTTATCAAGTTTGGCTACCCTTATTTAGAATGCCTTGGTCTTTGGACTCAATACAAAGTTGTGCATTGTTATTCCATATTTGTAACATGTAGGACATTTAAGGGGTACAACATATAAAAATTCAGTACTATCATCCAAGGAAAACTTATGGATGGTGTATCAAGAACACCATAAAATGCTTTTATTAGGGTTAATGCTTTCTTCCCCAACATTGCTGATATTTTCCCCAAAACATGTTTTTTTTTAATTATTTCAACGCATCTCAAAATTCAATGTATTGATTAACATTTGTTACACATTTCAATTGTTTATGCAAATGATGCATATATGTTAACACTATCAGTGTTGTTACTGTTACCTATTTTTCACTACCATCTCAAACAGGTAGAGCTGAATTGTAAATTCAAGCCAAGGTACACAAGTTGCTTAAAAATTTCTGCTAAAGTACTCATATTGTGCATTGTTTTATTACAGTGTAAGTTTCAGTGATGTTCTGCAAAAAAGATTCCAAAATGATATCATAAGTTTGCATAATGTTTGTTGTTTTATTCATAATGTACAAACAAGAATCCCACACAAGATGTGGGAGTAACTTAATTTGATTTTTACAATCAAATAAAGGGTGCATAAGAAAAAGTAAGCTATACAACTGGAAATAAAGAAAGCATTTGATAGAAAGTGATTCGTCATTGCCTAGAATGATGAATCATTGACAAGTTGAGGTCTTCAGTTGTGATTCCAGTTTCAGCTCCAGCTCTAGTTCCAGTTTCAGTTCCAACTCTAGCTTACCTGCAAGTTGATGGAAATGTTGTTAGAGCAATCCAAATAAAATCCTATCATATGCCTATGCTACCAACAGAAATATAGAATACAATTGATCAGGCATCCATTAGATGATTACAAAATCCAAATAACATAAAGAAAGGAGGAAGCTTTCAATTTCTTTTATTTTGCTAGCATGTTTGTTCACTGTGCAGGATCAGGTTCATTATGTTCGTGATCATTTTATCAGATATGTGGAGTAAAACGGACTCCCACAAGGGTCAAGCTCGGCATATCAAGGAGGACATACTCTCAAGTTACATACGAGAGTCCATTAACATGGATAACAATCATTAAGAGAGCTGCTGAAAACTACATTTTCAGAAGCAACTTTATTTCAAAAAGATTTAGGAAAAGCAATTTGAGCATACAACATAATTTTTCTCTTCATGTCAAGAAAGGATCAAACAGTGTGAGAACTCATCATTTTCATTATATTCTGTTCAGCTCTACTTTACATTTTCATATTACATAATGATGAAGTATAGAGCCTCTTTAAATTGAAGAGACACAGAGTATTCATGCTTTAAGGTGTTTTCATAATTTCAAAAGCATATAATAGTCTACAAAAGGGGCATGAGATAGCAATTATACAGGTCAGCAAAGAGAGAAGGGTTTTTTTTTTTTTTTTAATCTTTCTCTAAAGGTTTCAGAACAATAAGGAAAGAAATACAATATTTTGTGCATGGATATTACAGTCAAAGGCATATAAGCTGAAGCCATATATTAAGCAATATTCGTGATAAAAGACAACATGATTGGTACAAATCACCAATAACAGTACCATGTCTCAACTCTGGAGGAGCTTCAGTAAAATAGGGTATATACATCAACATATCTAAAGAAGAACAATTGCTTAGAATAACCATATGTGTTTTCTTCCAGAAAGTTTCTATTACTTATGATCTAATCAATGTTAAGGTTTTCTGGGTCAAAATGCAAAAAATCATTCATTTTTAGAATATTGCTATGGAGGAAAAAGACAAGTCTAAAACCATCCCTGCGAGACACATACAGTGTAAGAAGGGCATTATTTCTGACAATTGGAAATTCTTTTTGAACCTTTTAAAACAAATGTGCAAGGGTTCAAACACCATGCAAATATCATATGAAATATCCAGTCAAAATGCAGTCATGACCAAGTTACGCAAAAGGGTTTCCCTGAAGAAACAAAATGATTACTTTTTAAATAACTTATCCATCAGGGTGGCTGCAGAGATTCAGAGAAAAATAACAGAGATGCTTGTTTTTATTCATAATATCAGATACCCATGTGAGGGTTTCATGAAAAAAACACAAGAGAAAGTAGAATATCTATATGGAGGTTTTATCTGAAACTCAAATTTACCCATATCACAGAGGACACGCTGGTTTCCAATAGAGATTAAAAAGTAGAGGTGTTTTCTTTAGAATTATCAAGTACCCATAAAAGATTTTTGCTTTAGAACTGTTAAAATATATAAATAATCTCTTGGGTTGAGCTCAGAAATGTTGTAAGATGCCCAATGGAGAAGAGATGATTAAAATAATTTATAGATGAGCTTGTGCCTTTCTTTCTTTATATCTATAGGAAAAGAAAATAAGTATTCAAACCATGACAAAATGAACAAGAATTTTAAGACAAATTTCTATCATTTCAAGGGAAATTTTAGAATCTAGAGGCACATACTCATGAGGTCAGGGGATTTTCCATAAACACAAAGAAGAAATCATGATTTGTTTTTCCAATAGAGCCTCTGCTACAAATAAGAAGCTATAAGAGTCGTGTCCTGTAAATGGCCATACACGATGCAACCTGAACATTTTTAAAAAAAAGCAAAGATTCAGAGAAAGGAACTCACCATTTTTTTTTTTATCATCGGTTGAAACTCATGCTAGCCACGCCTCTTGAAGACTAAGTAATGGCGGCCAACAAAACAAGATTTCATGCCATTAAACAAAAACCCAGAAGGTGAACAGGTCTTGGCTAGGTCACTCTAGTTTTCCATCACCAAAAGATCAAATACAGAAATGGTAATAGTTTTGCATGCTCAGTATGCATAGACCAAGCCTTAGAACAAGAAAAATAGAGCATGTGATTGTGGCCAGGTGAAGCAATGGAGATCATAGGAAAGCAAAAGAAATTGTAGGAATGTTGGAGGAATGCAAGGCCCGTGTCCTTCAAGGTCAATAAGTTGCTCAAGGCAGTAAGCAGAGGTCAAATTTGTTGGAGATGCAGATTGAAGATAGCTTGAATGGGGTCTCAAGCTGAGTTGAGTAAGCTCAAACCCTAATCATGGCGGTTGTAGCTTCTTCAAAACAAGTCAACTAAATGATGGTATCCTTTTAGGGTTCAATGGCTTTTACCAAGTTCCTATTCCCAAGTGATGATTTTAATTTTTGGTTTTTGAAATAATCATCTCATCCTATCTTTTCCAAGGTCCATGACTTATAAGGTCAAAAATCCTAATGATATGGTCAGCAATGATAAAGTGCTGATAATGATAAAATGGCCGATCAATGTATTAGAGACCAATATATGCTGAGAGTAGTGGCGGATTTTAGAATATGCATGGGCTCATGTTTTATAAAGTCAAAATTCCATTTTAGATATAAATCTTAATATTTATACCTTGCATTAAGTTTTGTAAAGTTGATAAATTAAATGATAAAATATAAATCATTTAATTTATTTAACTATCTCGAATGCAAGCATAAAATATTAGGCAAAGTGGAGTTCTTGTTCGCATGGGTGGATTGACACAAATGAGGTGGTTTTCACATGCTTGGGACCACCTTTTTGAGGATTTGAAGTTTAGTTGGAGTGTTGCATGTTTCAGTTATGATTTGACAGCAAGTTTGGACCATCGTGTACTCATTTTTGCATGGTTTTGACTCCTTTTTTCAAAGATATTTGCTTATGCTCATAAATTGCCTTGGAGTTATCATTTTCTCATTGAGGTTGACTTTCAGTTCCATCTCCATTCCTTTTTCAAGGCCTTTTGTATATATTGGAAAAACTTAACTGTTTTTCCCTAGTTCTTATTTTTCTCCTTTGCACTCTGCAAAAGCGAATTATTTTGTAACTCAACATTATTTTCAGATTAATACATTAGAGCATCTTTATAGGTTCATTAGAGTTTAAATTGCAGAAAGACTCCTTTCATATTCAGTTTTCTTTTAAAAGTTTTCCTTCAAGATTTTAAGCGTCATTATTGTGTAGGATTGATCGAAGAAGTTATTGTGTTAGCGGTTTTGAAACCTTTAAATACTTATGTCTCCTTCATGAATTTCTATATGCATTCTAGTTCAGATTCACTGGTTAAACATTGTGCAAATCAATGATAAAACAGTTTAGTTGTGGGAATCATATTTTCCTTCTAAATTTGTTTCTTTGAAGCCTTTGTTTAAAGAATTCAAGTGTTTAAACTATTAAATCAGGTTGTGGAAATGAAAGTAGTGGATGATCATTTTTTTGAGTCAATTTATGCATATTGCATCAAATTCCAAATTAGGTGCATCACCACAACTAAGGTTTATATAGTTCAAAATTTAGATTTAGTCTTTCTACCTTTTTCCCAACAGATTACTCAGTTACCCAAATATTAATCAGAAAAATTCATAGGAACTAGCCTAGAATCTGGAGGTCTAATTCCTTATAGGTTACCGACAACCTGGAATTAGTTCCAATGTTTCAACAGATTGCTGAATTTCAACATTCAAGTATTCGAGTGCAATCTGTTTGACAACAATTTTTGGCACGCCTAGTGGGACAGAATTTAATTATTCAAGCTGTTGTTTTGGTATGCACAACAGGTTACCAGCTTTTTAGAAGAGCCACATCAAGTACCTGGCAACTCCATATTAAAATTTCAAAGCAGATCAGTAGCAAGCTTATGAGAAATATCTAGATGAGAAGAAGCTCTTCTTCACTCGAATATTTGCAACTGTCTTTGCCAAAAAGAAGAGGAAGGATAGCAAGAAGATTATCTGAAAGACCTTTAAGGAACCTGTCGGTTTCTCCAACTTTCAAAAGGGAGCCAATTGTTTACACATCAAGGAGAGGCAGATCATCAACAAGGCAGAAAGGCTCACATTCAACTTCACCAAGCTACCGACAATCTACCTCACATGTACCAGTTCTGCAAGCTGCAATTTTCAGAACACCAGCAGCTCTAATGGCCAGAGCGCATGTGTTCGTACCATTCAATGGGGGTAGCCCATTGAATCTGGCGCAGCATGATGATATACCTATTGCAGCGTTAAAAAGTTTACCATTTTTCACTGGCAAAGATCAAACAACTCCAATAGAGCATATCAGAGATATGGCTTCGCTATGTGGAGTTCACCATGTTACTCAATAAAATGTTGCTTTGAGGTTGCTGACAGCATCATTGAAAGGCAAAGTGCTTCAATGGTTTCACAGTTTACCAGTTAACACTATTGCAACATGGGATGATCTTGGAGACAAGCTGAGCAAGCAATTCTCAGATAAATCTGACCATCTATCTCTAGTCGAGCAAATGACAACTATCAAGAGAGCGCCACAAGAACAAATGATGGATTTCAACTTCAGGTTTCAACGAACCTGGAATAGGATTCTGGTAACGATAAGACCTTCTCCTGATCATTCTTTTTTGTATTACCTTAGGTCATTAAACAGTGATATAGCTTTAATGATCCAATCAATGGGGGGTTTAACACTACCAACAACCTATGATATTGCTATTAGAGCAGAAAACAACCTTATACAGGTTGGTAAAATTGCACCAAGGCCACCTATGCCTATATTTCTAGATATCCACCCCTTGATGCCAATTAATTTGCCACCAATTGCCTCAATTCTAGCTGAACCAACCTTAGGCTATCAACCTATTGTCCAAAATAGTGATTTTCCAACACAATATGAGTTCCAAGAGCTCAAAGGTAATCAATAGGAGATGGCCAAATTATTGCAGACAGTTAGCAATGGTTTAGTGAGTCTAAAAAGGCAACAAACCCATAATTACAGGCCTTACCAAGCACCTTTTCAGCCTAATAGACCACCCTATTAGGCAGAGAATTCAAAACAGCATAGGAATTTCAATCCCATGCCACAATATAGTCAAAACCAAAATGTTGCCAGTTCATCTACGGAGCTCGTTCCAATTCAAAACAACTTAGCACACAATTACGTATGGTGTTACCCATGTAATCAACCTCACAATTAGGCTACTTGCATGAATGGAGTAATTAATCAGGCTCTTATGGTACAGAGCACATATGCTGCAACATAAAATACAACGAAGGATACAAATGATTAGAGTGATCAAACGCAGCAGAATGATATGGATGTTGCCATGATGAATTAGCAAGGCAATGAATTTTGTGGATTGAATCAAGTACAAGGTCAAAAATAGTCAGATGCATCTATTGCAGTCAACACAAGGTCCAAGAAAAGAGCGACAGATATGAGACAACAAGCTGAAAGTGGCAAACAACAAGCTGAAAAAGTTAAACAACAAGTTGTTCGGCGAAAATTTCAAGTTCCAGTAGCTGATAAAGACCAGTCACAACTTCCTTCTTCACCAAATGTTCAAATTTTACCAAGGAAGCAACTTGAAACCGCTAAAGAATAGTAGAAACAAGTAGAACCAGTTAAAGAGCAACAAATAACTCAACTAGATCTAGTGCAAAAGGAGACTGTTGTTCCTAAAGCTCAACATAAGGTTAGTTCTCCTGCCTTTAATATTGTTGATCATATGAAGAGGCAACGGTTAGCATTACCATGTTAGATGCATTACACTTACCTGGGCAGAAAGAAGGTCTGCAAGAAGCCTTGGCCAAAATTTCCATTTCTGACGAAACAACCAGAGAATAGCCAAGAGTTCTTGCAAACAGTTCAAACAACAAAAAGGGGCAGTCAACTCCAGAGGTAAAACCACCACCTTTTTACGTTAGTCTGATTATTGGTAATAGCATAGTGCATAATTGGATGATAGATTCAGGAGCTAGCAGCTCAAACATGCCTAAACAACTTGTAGACAAGTTAGGTCTCGAGTACGAGCCATTGTCAAAAGGGGTAGTTTAGCTAGACGACATAGCTATTAAGTCTATAGGAGTTATTAAAAACATGCCCCTTACATTGCATGCCTGTGCAAATTTTAAAATTCCACAGGACATTTATGTTATTCATCTTCCACCTTATTTTTCCATTTACCTATCTAGATATTTCACTACAAAATTAGGTGGTTATCTGTCATCAGACTGGTCTCACATGTTTTTTAGAACTAGATACGGCACCAGAGTTACCATTAAGTCAGAACCATTGGCCAAAGACCATATCGAGCCCTATGTGCCAAATCCTATAAATGCAAACCTAGCTTTACATGATCAGGAGGATCAATCCATGACCCTCGACCCCACTGTACCTATAGAAGGCATACTAGATATAAATTTAGACGAGTGGGCAGCTGAGAATTACACGATTGACCTATTCAGTCTCATGGATGAAGTAGGTTTGGGGGTTTATATGATTCAAGAGCCCGATATGACCATTCCAAATTTGGTCAAGGAGGAAAAAGAGTTAGAACAACAAACTGATCAGCTTTGAAAGCTATACTTTGATGGATCCAGGAGTAAAATTGGTGTTGGTGGAGGAGCAGTGTTGATATTACCTAAAAATAGCAGGTATTATTCAGCTTTTAGATTTTCTTTAAGTTGCTCCAATAATTTTGCTGAGTACGAAGCCTTGATACACAGTTTAGAGTGGGCCAGAAAAAGGAAATTAAGTGTTTACATGTGTTTGGTGATTCTGAATTAATAGCAAATCAAGTTAGAAATCTGAATTTAACAAAGAATGATTTGCTGAAACTTTATAAGCATCGTGTTTGGGACTTAATTGAAGAGTTTGATGCATTTAATTTGCAATCAATACCCAGAAACCAAAATAAGCACGCTAATAAACTTGCTACCATGGGATCACAATTTGATATCCCAGCTGAAGTTCATAATGTGCAAGTACAGCAATATGTGAAGGTAGTTGTTAGACCTTCAGTACTTGATAATAATGTAAGCTGGAAAATTTTTGACAGTGATGAACAGATATGCCATTTTCTGATGGAGGAGGCAGAGTTTTCTACTAGAAACCAACCCAAGTTTGATCAACAATATGGTGATCAAATCATGTAATTAAAGTCTAATAAACTGCAAAAAGGTTTGGTGACTCTTGAGTCCATTTTCAACATTGATGATGAGGTTAGAAAAGATAAATCTGGCATCACAGTGAAGCAGGAACATTATGAACCAATAGAAATATTTAAAGACAAGCTTCTCAAGCTTGGCAAAGTCTGTACAAAGGAGGAACAACAAGATTTTATCTCACTTTGTCAAGAATTCAATGACATCTTCACTTGGGAATATGGAGATCTAAAGGGTTTTAACCTTGAGTTAGCTCGACACACAATTGAGCTAGAACCCAATGCAAAACCAGTTAGACAGAAGCAAAGGCCCTTGAATCTAAAACTAGAACACTTGATGAAAACATAATTGAATAAGTTGATTGAACGGAGTATTATATTTCCAATCAAGCACACTTCTTGGGTATCTAATCTGGTCCCCGTCAGAAAGAATAACGGAGAGATAAAATTGTGCGTTGACTTTCATGATCTAAATAGAGCTTCACTTAAGGATCACTATCCATTGCCTTCAATGGAGCAAATATTGCAGGTTGTTTCAAGATCATAAAGGTTCTCATTGCTGGATGGATATTCAGGTTATAACCAGATATTGGTTAAGGAGGAAGACCAATACAAGACAACCTTTACCACCAAGTGGGGTACTATGGCTTATAGAAAAATGCCATTTGGATTGTCAAATGTTGGAGTAACCTTTCAGAGAGCAATGGATATGGCTCTCCAAGGTTTGATAAATAAATTTATTCCTGTTTCCTTAGATGATATCATTGTTTTCTCATGAAAATCAAATGAACATTTTGGTCATCTTAGACAAATTTTTGAGAGATGCAGAGAGTATGGAATATCTTTGAATCCAAAGAAAAGTATTTTCGTTGTTCATGAAGGTAAGCTGTTGGGTTACATTGTTTCAAAATATGGTATTTTGATTGACCCAGAACGGATTATAGCCATTCTGGCTTTACCACTTCCTGCTCACAAAAGGGTTTGCAGAGCTTTTTAGGAAGAATAAACTTTGTTAGGAGATTTATTCCTAACATTGCAGCGTTGCTGCAACCTCTCATAGCCATGTTGAAGAAAAACAAGCAATTCAGCTGGACATTGGAGGGTAAGAACAGTTTTGAGCAGATTAAGGAGGCACTTGTAGCAGCCTCGACACTAATAAATCCAAACTCTGATAAAGATTTCATATTATATGTGTTTGGTAGTGTTGATACAATTTATGCCATGCTTTGTCAGCAAAATGATCAAGGACTTGAACAACCCATTGCATTTTTTAGTCAAATTTTGCATGATTATGAAACAAGATATTCATTTGTTGAAAAGCACGTGCTTGCTGTAGTAAGGAGTCTCAAAAAGTTTAAACATATGTTGTTTAACAAAAAAATACATTTGCTGGTAGCTCATCCAACAGTCAAGGAATTTCTATTGAATAAAGACATTAATGACAAGTGAGTAGGCTGGATAACCAAGGTCATGGAATACGATATCAACATAAAGGTTACCAAGATTGTTCGAGGTAAAGGACTGTGCGAACAACTTGCAAAAAATGAACAAAACAACAATGAATAAGTCATAACAGTTTTGAATAATGAAGAGGAACATGTTGTTTCAACTACTCCAGTTGATTGGATTCACCAAATGATCCATTACTTGCATACTGGAGATTGCCCAGAAGGTATGGACAAATCTAAACGAAGGTATTATAGATTGCAAGCAATTCTTTATGCAGTAATAAATGATGTTTTGTATAAAAATAATTTCAATGGAGTATTCCTCAGATGCATTAGCCCTGATCAGATTGAAAAAATCTTAGAGGAATTCCATGATGGACCTGCTGGAGGTCACTTTGCACCACGTACTATAGCTCTAAAAATCATGAAAGAAGGGTACCATTGGCCAGACCTTTTCAAGGATGCTTATGCTTATGTCAGAAAATGTGCTAAATATTCATTGTTTGCAGGAAAACAAAAGTTAGCAGCTCTACCCCTAAATCCAATTCAGGTTGAGTAGTCGTTCGGAAAGTGGGGACTTGTTTTCATCGGTCCTATTAGCCCACCATCAAGTGCGGGGCACAAATGGATCTTAACAACAACAAATTACTTCATGAAATGGACAGAAGTAGTTGCTCTAAGAGATGCAAATGAAACATCAATTTTGAATTTTTATGAAGATATAGTTTCTAGGTTTGGTACACCTAAGTCCATTATTTCAGATAATGCTTTAGCCTTTGTTGGCTTAAAAGTTTCAAATTGGTCAGTAAAGAATAACATTTATTTGAACACTTCATCCAATTATTACCCCCAGGGTAATGGATAGGCATAATCGACAAACAAGAATCTGATTAAGATCATTAAGAAGACAATTGAAGATAATCAGAGGTCATGGCATGACAAGCTTAAATTAGCTCTTTGGGCTGATAGAGTTACACCAAAATGGTCAACAAGTTTTTCACCGTATGTTTTGGTTTATGGTAAGGAGGTGAAGCTGCCTATTTCAATAGAGTTCCCAACTCTGAGCTACATAAAGGAACTGGAGTTACTTGTGGAGCAGCCAATGCAAGTTAGGCTTGCTGAATTAATAGAGTTGGATGAAACCAGGAAAGAAGCTTTCAAAAAGCTTTAGATTCATCATTCTCAGATGAAAAATACATTCGACAAGAAAGCAGTCGCAAGAGTCTTCAATGAAGGTAACTTAGTTTTCAAATGGGATGAGTTGAAGAGCAGGCCTGACAAACATTCTAATTTTGATTCCATGTGGGATGGCACATACATTATAATAGCAAAGAAAGAGCATAACGCTTTCCAGCTCTCAAGGTTGGATGGAGAAGTGTTGCCAATCCCCATTAACGGGATCCATCTCAAGCAGTGCTATTAAGTAGTTTTTAGTTACTGTTGTACATAGTAGCTTAAGTTTTCAGTTTAGTTTGTTTTCAATAAGTGCACTTTGCACATTTAGTTTCATTCAATATTGTTTCGTTTTCAATAAAGTGCAGTCACTACACTAGGGTTTCAGATTCTGTCATAAATAGAATTGCGGTAGTTTCTTTTAGTTTGTTTATGTGAAGCTGAGTTACAAAGTTTTTATGAGAAAGTTAAGAGCAAGAACAAACTCCATGCCCAATGGATAAGCTATATAACTAGTCTATGGTGTTTAGTAGGCAAACACTCCGTAGAGGTCGCCAATTTGTTACCTATTTTCTACTACCAACTCAAATAGGTAGAGCTGAATTGTAAATTCAAGCCAAGGTACACAAGCTGCTTAAATTTTTTTGCTAAAGTATTCATATTGTGCATTATTTTATTACAGTGTAAGTTTCAGTGATGTTATGCAAAAAATATTCCAAAATGATATCATAAGTTTGCATAATGTTTTCTGTTTTATTCATAATGTACAAACAAAATCCCACACAAGCCGTGGGAGTAACTTAATTTTATTTTTACAATTAAATAAAGGGTGCATAAGAAAAAGTAAGCTATACAATTGGAAATAAAGAAAGCATAGGGTAGAAAGTGATTCGTCATTGCCTGGAATGACCAATCATTGACAAGTTGAGGTCTTCAGTTGTGATTCCAGTTTCAGCTCTAGCTCCAGTTCCAGTTCCAATTTCAGTTTTAGCCCTAGTGTACCTAAAAGTTGATAAAAAATTTGTTAGAGCAATGCGAATCAAATCCTATCATATGCCTATGCTACCAACAGAAATATAGAATACAATCGATCAGGCATCCATCAGATGATTACAAAATCCAAATAACATAAAGAAAGGAGGAAGCTTTCAGTTTCTTTTATTTTGCTAACATGTTTGTTCACTGTGCAGGAACAGGTTCATTATGTTCGTGATCATTTTATCGGATGTGTGGAGTAAAACGGGCTTCCACAAGGGTCGAGCTCGGAATTTCAAGGAGGACATACTCTCAAGTTACATACGAGAATTCATTAACATGGATAACAGTCATTAAGAGAGCTGCTGAAAACTACATTTTCACAAGCAGCTTTATTTCAAAAAGATTCAAGAAAAGCAGTTTGAGCATACAACATAATTTTTCTCTTCATGTCAAGAAAGGATCAAACAGTGTGAGAACTCATCATTTTCACTATATTTTGTTAAGCTCTACTTTACATTTTCATATTACATAATGATGAAGTATAGAGCCTCTTTAAATTGAAGAGAAATAGAGTATTCTTGCTTTAAGGTGTTTTCATAATTTCAAAAGCATATAGCAGTCTACAGAAGGGGCATGAGATAAAAATTATACAGGTCAGCAAAGAGAGAAGGGATTTTATTTATTTATTTATTTATTATCTTTCTCTAAAGGTTTCAGAACAATAAGGAAATAAATACAATATTTTGTGCATGGATATTATAGTCAAAGGCATATAAGCTGAAGCCATATATTAAGCAATATTCGTGATAAAAGACAACATGATTGGTACAAATCACCAATAACAGTACCATGTCTCAACTCTAGAGGAGCTTCAGTAAAATAGGGTATATACATCATCATATCTAAAGAAGAACAACTGCTTGGAATAACCATATGTTTTTTCTTCCAGAAAGTTTCTATTACTTATGATCTAATCAATGTTAAGGTTTTCTGGGTCAAAATGCAAAAATCATTCATTTTCAGAATATTGCTATGGAGGAAAAAGACAAGTCTAAAACCATCCCTATGAGACACATACAGTGTAAGAAGGGCATTATTTCTGACAACTAGAAATTCTTTTTGAACCTTTTAAAACAAATGTGCAAGGGTTCAAACACCATGCAAATCTCATAGAAAATATCCAGTCAAAATGCAGTCACAACCAGGTTACTCAAAAGGGTTTCCCTGAAGAAACAAAATGATTAATTTTTAAATAACTTATCCATCAGGGTGGCTGTGAAGATTCAAAGAAAAATAACAGAGATGCTTGGTTTTATTCATAATATCAGATACCCATGTGAGGGTTTCATGAGAAAACCACAGGAGAAAGTAGAATATCTATATGGAGGTTTTATTTGAAACTCAAATTTACCCATATCACAGTGGACACATTGGTTTCCAACAAAGATTGCAAAGTAGAGGTGTTTTCTTCAAAATTATCAAGTACCCATATGGGATTTTTGCTTTAGAACTGTTAAAATATATAAATAATCTCTTGGGTCGAGCCCAGAAATGTTGTAAGATGCCCAATGGAGAAGAGATGATTAAAAGAATTTACAGATCAGCTCACGCCTTTCTTTCTTTATATCTATAAGAAAAGAAAATAAGTATTCAAACCATGACAAACTGAATAGGAATTTTAAGATAAATTTCTATCATTTCAAGGGAAATTTTAGAATCTAGAGGCACATACTCATGAGGTCAGGGGATTTTCCATAAACACGGAGAATAAATCATGATTTTTTTTTTCAAATAGAGCCTCTGCTACAAATAAGAAGCTATAAGAGTCGCGGCCTGTACATGGCCATACACGATGCAACCTAAACATAAAAAAAAAAAGAGCGAAGATTCAGAGAAAGGAACTCACAATTTAATTTTTTTAGCATCGGTTGAAACTCATGCTAGCCACGCCTGTTGAACACTAAGTAATGGCAGCTAGCAAAACAAGATTTTGTGCCATTAAACAAAAACCCAGAAGGTGAACAGGCCACGGCCAGGTCACTCTGGTTTTCGATCGCCAAAAGATCAAATACAGAAATGGTAATAGTTGCGCCCTCAGTATGCATAGACCAAGCCTTAGAACAAGAAAAATAGAGCACACGATCGCGGCTAGGTGAAGTAATGGAGATCATAGGAAAGCAAAAGAAATTGTAGGAATGTTGGAGGAATGCAAGGCCGGTGGCCTTCAAGGTCAATAAGTTGCTTAAGGTAGTAAGCAGAGGCTAGATCTGTTGGAGATGCAGATTGAAGATAGCTCGAATGGCATCTAAAGCCGAGTTGAGTAAGCTCAAACCCTAAGCATGGCGGTTGTAGCTTCTTCATAAGGCTTCTTCAAAACAAGTCAACTAAATGATGGTATCCTTTTAGGGTTCGATGGCTTTTACCAAGTTCCTATTCCCAAGTGATTATTTTAATTTTTGACTTTTCAAATAATCATCTCATCCTATCTTTGCCAAGGTCCCTGACTTATAAGGTCAAAAAGCCTAATGATATGGTCGGCAATGATAAAGTGCTGATAATGATAAAATGGCCGATCAATGCATTAGAGACCAATATATGCTAAGAGTAGTGGCAGATTTTAGAATATGTATGGGCTCATGTTTTATAAAGTAAAAATTCCATTTTACATATAAATCTTAATATTTATGCCTTGCATTACATTTTGTAAAGTTGATAAATTAAATGATAAAATATAAATCATTTAATTTATTTAACTATCTTGAATGCAAGCATAAAATATTAGGCAAAGTGGAGTTCTTGTTTGCATGGGTGGATTGACACAAATGAGGTGGTTTTCGCATGCTTGGGACCACCTTTTTAGGGATTTGCAGTTTAGTTGGAGTGTTGCATGTTCAGTTATGAGTTGACAACAAGTTTGGACCATCGTACACTCATTTTTGCATGGTTTTGACTCCTTTTTTTAGACATATTTGCTTATTCTCGTAAATTGCCTTGGAGTTATCATTTTCTCACTGAGGTTGAATTTTAGTTCCATCTCCATGCCTTTTTCAAGGCCTTTTGTATATATTGGAAAAACTTAACTGTTTTTCCCTAGTTCTTATTTTCTCCTTTGCACTCTGCAAAAGCGAATTATTTTGTAACTCAACATTATTTTTAGATTAATACAATAGAGCAGGTTTATAGGTTCATTAGTATTTAAATTGCAGAAAGACTCCTTTCATATTCATTTTTCTTTTAAAAGTTTTCCTTCAAGATTTCAAGCATCATTATTGTGTAGGATTGATCGAAGAATTTATTGTGTTAGCAGTTTTGAAACCTTTAAATACTTTTGTCTCCTTCATGAATTTTTGTATGCATTCTAGTTCAGATTCACTGGTTAAACATTATGCAAATCAATGATAAAACAATTTAGTTGTGGGAATCATATTTTCCTTCTAAATTTGTTTCTTTGAAGCCTTTGTTTAAAGCATTCAAATGTTTAAACTATTAAATCAGGTTGTGCAAATGAAAGTAGTGGATAATAGTTTTTGTGAGTCAATTTCTGCATATTGCATAGAATTCCAAGTTAGGTGCATCACCACAGCTAAGGTTTATATATCTCAGAATTTAGATTTAGTCTTTCTACCTTTTTCCTAATAGATTACTCAGTTACCCAAATATTAATCAGATAAATTCATAGGAACCAGCCTAGAATCTAGAGGTCTAATTCCTTATAGGTTACCCACAACCTGGAATTACTTTCCAATGTTTCAACAGATTGCTGAATTTCAACATTCAAGCATTCGGGTGTAATCTGTTTGACAACAGTTACTTCGATAGTTTGACTTCTATTACAATCAACCATTAGGCCATTGTGTGTGGGAGCACGTTTATGTTTTTAGTTAGCTTTTTTGGATAGCTCTACTAGGTGTTGATGACATTCCAATTATCTTTTGAAAGTTAAGAAGTCGGAGTTTCAAGGATTTGTCAAGCGAGTAAGAGAGCTATGGGAGCAACCTCATCTAAAATATTTTGAACTAGAGTTTGATATACCATTTAGAGAGCTTGGTTTTCATGGAGTTCCTTTGAAAGCCTTTGCTTTTATTGTTCCTATGGTAAACTATTTGGTGGAGTTGGTGGAATTACCTTTCTTAGTAATCACTATTAGTGAGATTGAGAATTGTTAACGTTGAGAGAGTAGGACTTGGGAAAAAGGCATTTGATATGACTATTGTTTTCAAAGACTTCAAGCGAGATATACTCCGCATGTACGCCATTCCTCAATCTTCGCTTGATGGCACCAAGGAATGGCTAAACTCCATGGATATAAAGTATTATGAAAGAAGAATGAACTTGAACTGGTGGCCAATTTTGAAGACTATTACTGATGATCCAAATAAATTTATTGAAGATGGTGGTTGTGAATTTTTGAATATGGAAGTTAGTGATTCCGATTCTAATAATTCAGAAGAGTCAGATCAAGGATACAAACCCTCTGATGTAGAAGAGGAATCAAAATCAGATGAATCTCTTGTGGAGTTAGAGGAGGACGAAGAAGAAGAAGAAGAGGAGTAAGAGGAGGAAGGTAAAACATGGGATGAATTCTAACAGTGAAGATTGGGAAATGTGACAATGAAAGGTAAAAGCTACAAGGAAGTATCGGGCACCTGATATTAGAGATTCAAGAGGAATTCCTACCAAGAGGCACAAAGTTAGATGAATTGAGTTCATCTACATCCTTCTACTATTTATTCATGCACATAAATGGTCATCTTGTAATCATAAGATTTGAGCTCTATTTACTCATCCTACGCATCAATAAACAACTCAACACAAGAGATTCAAATTGACATATTAACACAACAATATCCAACTAAGTTATTGAAACTCAACTATTGATACCTCGTTCTCCATCTAGATTACAAAATTGTTCCACTTTTTGTTTTGTAACATATTCTTTTGAAATTGCTTTGGATGGTGGCCATATTTCTCCTCTGTCAAAACATGGCATATGGACTAGTTAAACTAATTAATATGCAATCATTTACTTTTTCCAAGGAAATAAAAAAGTATATCATTTAAATTTTAACATATTAAATATACTTACAAATGTACATATCAAGGCCTGTAAACCTTTCTGGCCACTGCGATGTGTGGCACAAAGTTTCTCAAGCCTAGCCTTGGAGGCCTTGTCCTAAAATATATACAAATTCAATTTAATTATGCACAAATAAAATTTAAATATCGTTTAATAAATTTGATATAATATTATGAGAAAATTCAAATACTTGTGTACTCTCCTCACCGGACTTCCTTTGTGCATCAGACTTCTCATATGATTTTACAAGCTCTTTCCATACTTTCACACTTACACCAATTGGCCTTCTTTTATGCCTTAGCTCAGGAGGGAATTTTTTATCTTCTTTGTTTGGTTGCACCGAAATCTATTGTAGTTTTGAGACATTTGTAGATTTATCTTCTTTATAGAACAACCTGTGCCAAATTCAGTCTCCATGTCATGGATAACTGCTTTTTTCAGTTGCATGGGTATTTGTGAGAATGGAAAATGTAGATGGTCTTTGAATGGTTGAAGGCATGATTCCTTCAACCTATTCACAAATATTTTCCCAACATTCGTCATTCGGACTTCCCTTGAAACCACCTCGTATTCTATCTTTGTATTGTAGCTACCAATGCAAGATTGATAACATAGTGTGGTGGAAGAAGTCTGTGTCCCAGGAGTGGCTAGGACACTAGAAGTCTCTCTTCCTTGTTCCACTTTCTTAGAGTTTACTATCACTAATTTCCTCCTGGATCTTTTTCTTGATCTAGGATTGTTTGGGGAATCAGTTGATTCCCTTTCACACAATTGATTTGTTTGTAATGTTTGAGGGGTGTTACCACATTTTTTTTCTATGTATCTGACAAGCATTGTCTAGTCCACATTAACCAATTTGTTCATTGCCTCTACCCCCAATATGGAAGCCAATTCCTCTTTATCTTTGTCAGTCTCATGTCCCTATATATATATTTAAATTATATTTCTTCTTTTAAATTTAGAAATAAAAAACTAAAAACTACATTTCCTCTTTATCTTTGTCAGTCTCATGTCTCTCTCTCTCTATATATATTTAAATTATATTTCTTCTTTTAAATTTAAAAATAAAAAAGTAAAAAGTAAAATTCAAAGAAATAATGGAAACATTTACAAATCTATAAAGTGACAATGAATTACCTCATTGTGGCTAGAGTCTGCTAACAATGCCCACTTCCTTCTATTGCTTGACATTTTGAGGTGACCTAGGGGAAATTATTTTCATCCAGTCTATGGAGGAAAATGAAGTACACACTGTCAGGTATGAAAGTTTTCGTCTAGTTTGTGGTATGAAAGTTTTGTTTTGTTTGCTTAGTGTTGATAACCTTATCATGAAAACTCTTTCATAATGCAATCTTGCATGAATTTGTCATGGCATCAGTGACTATGGCGCGACTGGGAAAAACCAAACGGTTTCTGCATTTATTTTCAGTAGTTGCTCAGTAGTGACTGACCCAATTCCCAAATTTTCCAAGCAGTTCACTATTTCCTTGATACCCAGGTTAGGGAAAGAATACAGAGGCATCCTAGCTTTGTGCTATAATATTTTGAGCCAAAGCTCAAATGGGTAGGGTAAATTTTTTTGTTGGTTTCACAAAGGTTTTACAATTTATAATGACGGGACAATTTAGAGGTTGCCTGGACAGATTAGGCCACGAACTAGTAAACAATCACGAATTCAAATGCAAAACAAAGAGCTGTAAAGAATCACAAATTCAACCAAGAAAAAAAATTGTAACCTTACCTTTGGTGTCGCAAACTAAATCTAATTTCTCATCAGTTGCTGGTAGCACCCTACTCTCTTCCTTCACATGACATTTTTCCCTTTTTTGTCGTTTGATTTCTTCCTTCATGTGGGAAATTTTTAAATTTTTGATTTTGATTCAGTAGTCGACGCTCTAGTCAGCATTAGTTAACACCAACTTTAGCGCTAACTTTTGGCCATTAATGTAATCTATTTGGGGCACCTAAGGTGGTGGCAAGTGTGCCTATTATTTTTGTATAGAGATTATTTTCATTGTTGTGTATCACATGATCCAGAGTGTTGGAAATAATTCCAACTCCTGCCTTGTTTTTGTGACCACCATTGTTCTGTGGCTCCTTCATCAGCTCAGTGCGGTAGAGCAGTTTTTACCGTGGTCCCGCAAGTTGTTTCTTCCTTCTTGGCGGTAGTGCAGTGAAAGCTTCTATGGAAACATTTATATTCATAGAGGAGGCCATGGAGAGAGGACGTGGATGATGTAGAAAAACTAAATCGCTGAGAGGAAAGTGGGTGGAAATAGATGATACAACAAAATTTGCAAATACAATAGAGGTAAGAAGAGAAAGAAACCTCAACCAAAGGAGGAAGGTGTTTATGAATTCACAAATGCTACAACATAGAGGAGATATCAATATGTCAAATATATGACTAAAGTGAGGTTTTGTGTTGGATAGCATACTCGTTGAAATGATATAATTGGTGTACTAAACATTATTTACTGTGTTGTGTATTATAGGGGAAAGATGAGGCCATGGCAACAAATCATGTCATATCAAATGAGGACACAACAGATGAAGCGGGATATCAAGTATTCAAATTTTGACTTAACTTAGGAAAAAATGATCTGATGGAATTTTGTGATACACCCATCTTTTTTCACAGTATTATTGGAATTTATAATATATTATCCAATCTTGACATAAATTAATGCATGTTGTTGATTATTTTAGATGGAGATTGGAGCAAATGCAAAGCTTGAGAGTTCAACTAGTAAAAGAAGAAGATATGTGCATGGACATGGACCTAAAACTGTTAAATCACGTAGATGACAGTGGGTGGAAGAGGATATGACAATGGATACTACAAACACAACAAATGATTGCACTGAAGAAGAGGTAGGTCAGGACTATAGTACATGGGATGAATACTTTGAGAAAATTGTTGTTTGTGGATGTTCTGTATGTCGTGGAAAGAAACAATTCAAACGAGCGATTGTACAAAGACGTTGCATTTATGATGAGCTTCCAATCGGTAGTATGCCTTATACAATTGATTAAAACGAAAGAATAATAAATGAGTGTGGACTAATGTTTTATAAGCTATGTTGTCAAAATTGTGTTTTATTTAAATTATTGTATAAAAAAGGTAGTCTATAAAATAATGTTCCATTATTCAATTGATGCATATATGTTCATACAATTTTTATTTTTATTTTTAAGCCATATTTGATTATATTTCTTTGAAATTGATACATTTATGATCTATCCAATTGTTGCCAAACATTAAATAATGCTTGCATTTGTTGATAGATCGAAGATTTTGATGAAACACATACTAATACCCAAGATCGAACTGGGTTATTAAGATTTGGACGAGATGATCCAAACCATCCTTTAAAACACACTAAGGTGAGAAGAGCAAGATTGAAGAGAACACTACCACCTGAGAAATTTGAAGAGCTGATGAGAGTCACATACACTGATGACATGCCACCTAGCCTTAATAATGATGATCATGATAGTGAAAATGTAGTGCATGAAGAAGGATTGAATGAAATGCTTACATGTTTATTTGGGGATGGAAACAATGATGACAATAATGATGATATGGTTGACAGTAACTATGATAGCATGGGTAATTACCACCAACGTAATGTTGATGATAACAACATCAAAGACTCCATCAAGCAAGCAGCGAAAACACCCGTGTTCAAATCGGGTGCAAGTAGAACCTCAAAAATGGCATGCACATTAATATTATTAGAAATCAAGTCACTATTTGGTTGGTCAGACAAAGGATTCACTACCCTACTGAAGTGAGTTGAAATTTATTTATTAGTTTGCATTGTCAATTGGTGTACATAATTCGTAAACATTCATCAACTTTGTTTATATTTCTTTAAGGGGATTTTAAAACCATATATTGTATATAGACAATCCTAGTATAAATTGGCATATCAAACATGTTCATCATAAGTCAAAAATTCAATTGATTCAATCTCTGGAAATATTTCAGGGCACTAAAAACTAAAATATTCCCTAAAGAGAATGTGTTGCCATCAACTTGCAGAGAGGCGTGTTTGTTGTTGGTTGAGTTGGGGATTGAATTAAGCGAATTCATTCATGTAAAAATGATTGCATTTTATATAGAGATGAATATCAAAACAAGATAGAATTCCCTGTATACAAAGAGAAGAGATATCGTACAAATGTACAAGGTCCTACAATTCGAAAGAAGGTTTTATGTCACATGCCAATTATACGTAGACTTCAATGAATGTTTCATTGCAATTAACTAGCACAATTGATGGACTGACATGCAAAGAATAGGAGTAAAGATGGATTCATGTGAATTTCGGACGACTCCAAAGCAATGAAACACATAGAGGACAAATGACTAAGAAAATTCAAAGATGAACCCCATAGTATCAGGTTTGGTCTTGCAATTGATGGAGTGTGTCCATTCTCTTTCCTAAGCTCAAATTATAGAGTTTGGCTAGTTAGATTGATAGTATACAATATTCCCCCATGGACAAGTGTTAGAAAGGAGCACCTTATGCTGACTCTCATTGTTCCAGGAAAACATCAAGTTAAAAACATGGATGTTTATCTTGCACCTTTTATTGATGAGATGCAACTACTATGGAAAGGCATAAGAATGTATGACATATCACGTCCTCCATCAAATAGGTCCTTCATGTTGTATGGTGTGCTATGTTGGAATATTCATGATTTCCCAAGACTTGGTGTTTGTTCTGGTAAGATCAAATATTTACGTATTTACACTCATAATTTATTTTCATCCCAACTTTCATACTTAGTTTTATACTTTTTTTTTTATGTTATTAACATTACTTATTGAATTGTAGGGATTCAAACAAATGGGATATTTGCATGTCCAAGATGTGCAGAACAATTTCAAGGGTGGTATTCTAAAGATCTACATAAATTCATTTATGCAAACAATAGGGTTTTTCTACCACTAGATCATAGGTTTAGAAATCCCCTAAATAATCAATTTGATGGAAAAGTTGAAAATAGAGGCCCTCCCATGATTATGGGTCTAGGTGATTGGCTTAAGAAGCATGAAGAACTTGAATTGAAAGCTTGGGAGGATTTTTTTGATCGGGGTGATTCAATTGAAGAACTCGAACAAGTTGTAGTGAATATGCCAGAAAGAATGAAAAGGAAATCCATATTTTATGAGCTCCCTTACTGGAAGGATCTATTAATATCTCACCTATTAGATCATATGCATATCTTCAAAAATATCTCAGATTCTATATTTCAACATATATCAAGCAAAGAGAAGGACACCTTGTCTTCGACGAGAGATATTGCTCTTTCACGTACCAAATTTGATAGAAAACATCTATGGCCAAATAGGGAAAATGAAACATATGCAGAAGCTCCATGGATTTTAAAAAAAAGAGGTAGACCAACTAAAAAATGTCATCTGTTCAATAAGGACACCTACTAGCTATGGGTCATCATTGGCTAAAGTTTTTACAGTTGATGGACATATCATAGGATTTAAAACACATGATTTTCATAATTTAATGAAGGTATTATATATCGGCATTTAACATTTACTGGTAACATTGATTAAGCACTAAACTTATTTTGATATTTTGTTGTGTGAGAGAAAATTACTAATGACCTTTTCATAAATGTGTTTGATAGCATATCATGCCATTGGAAATTAGGGGGGATTCCTATCTTACAGTTGACTTAAGGAATGCCATAAGTCGATTGTTAGCATTTACAAGGTATGTGGTTATATGAAATGTTCATGTGTGAGAGACATAGAGATATTATATTGCATTTTAATTTATGACTAAAGGTTCATACTAATTTACTATTCTTATATTAGGTGGGTGACCTCCAAGGAGATCCATGAATCTGAAGTGCCAAAGTGGAAGAAGAAAATTG
The DNA here is from genome assembly GCA_007115665.2 of Sequoiadendron giganteum. Classification (NCBI taxonomy): domain Eukaryota; kingdom Viridiplantae; phylum Streptophyta; class Pinopsida; order Cupressales; family Cupressaceae; genus Sequoiadendron; species Sequoiadendron giganteum. Next base: position 127,721,745 of record CM021104.1, read on the forward strand.
TAGAAATTGTATGTGTATTTGAGAAAGATCTCCCTACAAGTTTCATGGACCTACAAGTCCATTTACTTATACATGTAGTCGATGAAATTGAATTGGCGGGTGTCGTATCAACGAGGTGGATTTTTTTTTTTGAAAGGTATATGAAAACTCTTAAAAGATATGCCTGACAAAAGGCACATCCAGAGGGTTGCATGGCTGAAGGGTATGTATTGAATGAAGCATTTTTCTTCCTGTGTGAATTCCTTGGTAAGGATTTTGAAGATGGCCCACGTGTCTGGGATGAAGAACGAGCATTAGATATTATTGATGGATAAAAACCACAGTCTAATGGTTTTGAAATAGAATTAGTAAGTAAATTCATGATCAATGTCGTTGTTTTTCTTGTAATCATTAATTTACTCTGTAATTTATTTATCAAATTAATATCATGACATTTGGAGTTTGAAATAAACATGCTGACATGTAATAGGTGTAGACAAAAGTTCTATACTCGACAAGTTCATTATGTACCACATGGACTTTATGAACAAATGGATTGATCTGTATAATAAAAAGAGAGAAGAATTGTTAGAAGCAAGGAGACAGTTTAAGAGATCAAACCCAAGGAATACTCCACTTCTCACTCATCTGCTTGGGGAATGGAGCAAAGACTGCACACCACACTAGAATGGGTTACTGAACAAATTCAAAATCAAATAGAAGATGAAATCAACATGTCTAGAGGATGTGAAAGAAAGGTACAGTTGGAATTTTACAAAATGTAGTTTTCTTATAGTTTAGACAATATAGACTATTTTAATATTCATCATTATATGTGTTTTCACTAAAATAAATGGTCTTTCATAGGCGAGGAAATATCCAACAATGTGGGCATATGGTCGACATTATTGTGTAGAAAGTGTAGACGTAAAGAGATGATCCTTCAATTGTGGCATCATGGTTGACTTCGAGCAATCCAGTCGATCAAGCTCAAAAGATAAGAATATAATTGAAGGCAATCTACAATATGTTGGGAAAATATAAGAAATTATTGAGTTGGATTACCGCTCTTTTAAATGTTGTATTTTTAAGTATAGAAGGTTTGAAGCATTTGAGAGGACACGAAGACATGATACCCATAGTGGATTTTTTTCTATAGATTCCTCATCATTCCTACCGAAGGATAAGGAGCCTTATGCTCTACCAATTCATTGTGAGCATGTATTTCCTTAACTCAAACAAGAAGTGGTAGTGATCATTAATCTATTAATTCATAGCTTATTGTGAATATATACATGTGTTTATTAATCAATAAAATTGTTATAACATACGTCTAATATATGTATGTCGTTCATGTGTAGGTATTTTTCTATGAAAATATTTTGGACCCGAAATGGATATTTGTCATATATTATGATCCAAGATTAAGGCATGTATTTGATGATGCATTAGTGGATACTAAGCAAAATAATGATGGCCAACAAAATGAGAGAGAGGGATTAGAGAACATCGAAGAAATTGACATCCATGATTATGTTGAAGATAGTTATGTTTAGGCACAAGAAGACAACAATCCAGAGTTAGATGATGTTATGGAAGACAACAATATGGATGGCATAGAAAATGATGATCCAAATACATCTAGTATCAATATAGATGGTCTACAATCAAATTTCAATGATGATGAAGATGATGCAAGTCAAGATGAGGATGATGATAATATTAAATAGTTGAAAGAACATATGAACATTGACAATGATACATTGGATGACATTGTAGAAGACAATAATGTTAATGACCAAGAATTCTAAATTTTTAGAATTATTTGCAATCCATGTTTAAAAAAGGATGATTCTTATGGCCTAAACTTTGAAATGCTTCAGTGATATTATGTTGTACTTGGACAATTGAAAACCTGTTTTATTCTCCTAGCAAGTTTTTTAATTTTCCATTATAATTTTAGACTAAACAACATTTGTGGGGATGGCCTTTTACACCAATCTTAATTTGTATGAAGTTCATGAACATGTTGTCAAGCAATAAATTCCTTTGGTAGATAGGAAATGTAAAGGCTTCATTTAAGAAAAGATAAGTAGTCTCTTTCTAAGGGTAATCCACATTCAAAAAGTAAAAAGTACATAAAAAAACAATTGTACAATAGAAAATCAGATTCAATCATTTATGTCTTATTTCACTTGCACACTTATCTAAAAGACATAGGGTATTCACCATACATTTCCCTTGACAAAGAAAACATCTGCTTTCATTTATTTTTACTATATATCTCAGAAATGAAATTGTTTTTACATAATGATGCACTGAGAAAATAATATATACAAAAAAATGCAAGGAAAATGTTTGAAATTCAACATGCAACCTATTGTGTTGTGCTGAAAGGAATCAAGATTAACTGGGACAAGAAATAATAATAAAATTTTGATGATTTTACTTAAAAGTGAACAGGATGTGAAAAGTGTGGACAATGATGGTGCTGAAATTGAAAACCCTGATTCTGATGACATTACTGTTTTATGTCATTAGAGATAAAGAGCACATACAATTTTATATACATAGTAAATGAAGATTTGAAACTACTAAACTAAAAATGTAAACACTGTAAGATTTTTCCTTAAACAATGATTCACATAATCACTTACAAAAAAGGGTGAAACATTTTTTTATTCAAACTCTATTTTCTTTAATAAACATAACAGTAAGACATAACAGTAAAAGAATATTTACAAGTATAAGAATATATACACTGTTTCATAGAAAATAAGGAATGTTTCATAGAATATACAAGTACAAGAATATATACAAGAATATTTAAAAGTACAAGAATATATACATTGTTTCATAGACTTCTAAATTTTCAGAGTTATTTGCAATCTATTGGGTCTCAAAAATGCAGGTTTTTAGACCATAAGAGAGTGCCAATCTCTAAGAGGTCTTTAGTCCTTAATACGAACCAATTAAAGTTAATTATTTGAAAGGAATTTAATTCACACCTAAATAAAAACCAATCAAAGCATCCATACAGTAATAACAAATGTGCCCTGATAAATCTTGCAGATTTAAACAACTTGAAAAGACAACTTTTGAGACAGCAAAGCAATAAATAAGCATGAAAATCAATACAACTATTGAACACTAAAAATGGCTTAAGAGTTATAATGTATCTGCTCCATTATATTGCTCAAAATATAAACATACATAACATGATTTATTTTGATATGAATAAGTGGATGAGATGGTCTAGTATCTATTCTAATGGATTGAAATGATGATGATATGATGATCAAAATCGGACCTTGGTTTCCCTATTTGTACGGGAAGCAACAAGCTTTAGGTCCGTTCACAAAAGTTACATTGTTTCTTAACTAAAGCATAATTAACATAGCATAGAAACTTAAAAAGAGTTTATTGTTGGATGCACCATAGTCCGTTAATCATTAGCAAGCGCCTGAGATTTGTTCAAGGCTCAAGCACCATGTTAATGCGTCCACACAACCAAACTCTGAAAACCTCCTCATACAGCTTGTGCAAGGAACAGTTTAACCTTTGACATGTGATCAATGTATTTATCTTGGGCATAAGTGTTTGCATTCTGTAGAGTGTATGTCATTACATTCTTCAATCCAATAATCCTCCCAAGCTGCTTATGTGTTTTCTTGAGTACCTCATCCTCATCATCGATGTCATCAAGGATGCCTAGAAAATATTTTTATATCTCATTTTTCCAAGTTTCCTGATCCTTCAAACCTATTTCTTCAAAGAAATCTAGCATGGCCATACATAGTGGTTGGTTGAAGTCACTCAATTCCTGTGTCAAGATATTCTGGAAGTTTTCATGTGTATTCATGAGGCTCTGACATTCTTGGAGCAAAGCATTATTATCTCCATCTTTTTCCTTGATATGGGATTCCATTTCCTTCATCCTATCAAGCAGTCTTCCATGCTCCACGAGAACCTTGTATGTTCCACTGTGAGCACGCTAGACACCATCTACATGTTGGCACATATCTGAATTTCATACAAATTATCCCTGATGCTACTTCAAAAGTAGTAACCTTCAATTTTATTTTTAGTTCTTCTTATTCCTTTTGAGCCTTTTCAAATTTATGTTTCCATTAAGCAGTCTCAGACATGGCCTCTAACACTTTTCTTTCATGTTAAATTAAAGGAGAGTAAATCCTTGGAGAAGTAGGTAGCCTATCTTTGTAGTTGGTTAATTCTTGTTTCAACCTATCATTTTCCTCTATCAGCCACTGGTTATCTCTTACTAGATTTTGGATCTGGGCTTTGGTGAATTTGGTTACATTCACATTCAAGTAAACAGTCTCCAAGGGATCTGTCTCCCCTACTCTTTGCACTAGGAGATGTCCAAAAATCTAATCATGGTCAATGAGAGAAGGCTTCTTGCTTGGGGGGTAAAGAGCCTAAATTTGCAAAGTGGTATTATCAGGATTGTACCCTAACGCTATATAGACCTTGTCACCTGCTTCATCCGTTATTTGTAAAGTTTTATTCTTTCTCTTCAAAAATCTGTCAAACACAATGGCTGAACTAATATCCCACCTAGGAAGGAGCATAACTCCAGCTTCTTTCAATAATGCTCTTCCTCTCTCAGCAGTCATGTTTCTAATTTCCCTATCAACTTCATCTTGCAACTCTTTCAAGGCATAAGCCTCTTTCTCAACGTCAATGTCCTTTAACCTTTCTCTTATTAGTCTTCCTTTATACTCATATATAAAGGACTTAAATTCAGGGGTATGCACAAAAGTATCATCTGCAACAAATTCCTAACTTTCACGATGCCTCACATCATCTGATAGATCATCAAAGGCTTCAAAGGTGATCACACTTCTTTCCAATGGCATCTCATATTTGGGTATAATAGGAGCATTAAACTGTGAGACTTCTTCTTCCTCCTCAATGTTATCTTCTTTCATGGATGGGGAACCAATTGAAAAGCTCACTTTAGCAGTAGGCTGAGGTGATAAGTGATCCAGTGGTGTGATTTTTTCTACTTGCCTCCTAGGATCGATGCCCCTTCCTCTTTCAAATGCCACAAGTGGCACATCTCTTATCAGTTCTTATTCATGGAGGATTAATTGTTCAATTCTTTCTGTGGGATCCTGTACCTTAGGGAAAGCCCCTACATATCCTGAGTTATTACTCACCTTCCAAGCCCCAGCCATCATAACCCTAGTGTAGGCATTCATTCTCATCATGTTTTTTTTTTCTTCACAATTTCTAATGACATCTTCTAAAAGGAAACTATGCTCATACCCTTTCAATTTCTGAAAAAAAATTGGCATCACAAATGAATTATTTAGGATCAAATTTTTCCATTTTGTTGCCAACCGACAAGCCATAGTAATCCAGTTTACCACTAACCAAGTCATAGCCTGAATAACAGTGAAATCACCAAAGAATAAAGTGGAAGGCAAGAAATTTTTCCTCCCATAGCTCTTGAAATGCATGAAATCTGAAATGACAATTGCCTTATGATCTCTAAATAAGGAACTTTGTCTGGCACAGTCTTAGGCAACAAATAAGGTGCAACTTCAAATCCATAAACCCTAGTAACAGTAAAATCCCCAAACATGTACCAATCCCCCAATTGTGATTTATTCTTGCTTCATGACCCATATCTTTTGGTTGGAGAAATCTTAAGATCTATGAGGAGAGGTTGTAGTCACATTTGTGGCCTAGCATCTTGTTAGTGTTTTCACAAAATATAGGTAGTGGGACCTCCCACACCTATTGTCCCACACATATGTCCGCATTTGTATAGGCCTTGAATTTCCATCATTATCTAAGTCTTTAATTCTTAATTCCTCACTCCATATCACCATCACCCACCTTTCATATAATATCATGTGCATGAAAAGAGAATAGTGCTTGAAATTAATGGCTTCACTGTCATTCTTGATGATCTTGAGGGCATTATTGATGGCCTTCGATAAATACTCTGCATAATCATAGGGTCGGGCATTATGGATCTAGATGTCTGTGGCTAGAACCATGGGAGCAATTGTCCTGTTCTCAAGAACATCAATTCCTAGTACTTGACCAGCTGAGTAATAAGTGTATTCAAAGTATTCTTCAAAAAAATCCACGTAGAATGGGGGATTATCTTCACTAGAGAACCTCATAGTTTGGTTACCCGCACTGTTAACCCTATGAAGAGGCAATTTCCACCTCTTGTAACTTGTGTCCATGGTGCAATATTCCTCAAACAAGTCTCTGATTCGTAATTTTGTTTTCAGGGAAGTGTCTAGCTGAAAAATCATGGAAATATAATTTGGCTTTATGACCATGAACTCTGACCCATCAGACAAATGAATTTCTCTCGCCTTCAGATGTAATTCTTTGCCAACACCTTGATTAACTCTACATTCACAAAGACGTTGGGTACTACAAGTTTACCCAAATTCAAATTCCATGGGTTTGACACTGGGTTATGTCGGAATTTCTTCCTATAATGATAAATAAAGAGGTCATAACCCCTACACAGAGTCCATACATCTCCAAGATTTTTCTGTTTATCTTCTAATGTCACACACGATGGGTTTAGCTATTCTATTCTTCTAGATTTTGGCCTAGACCCAGAACACTGATCGATTAAGTCTTGATTCAATTGCCTAGCTTTAGTTTTCTCTCTTTTTGCTTTTTGTTTGCCTGGGGTTTTTTAAATCTTAACCCTACTCATGCAATGCTTTCATCTACTTATTGATAAAATACTTGAGCGAAATCTAGACCACTTACTTGGATAAATGCTGCAAATTTCCAGCTGCCTACCACCATCCAAGTTGGTTCTCCAAATCCTTCAATTACAATTCATAGTGATTTCAACTTCTTTGAGGCCGTATTTATGAAATTTCAAGACACTTCATCACGCCACCTTTATGATCAAGTTCTTCATTAATAGTGGTAGTCTCATCGATATTTTCGTTAGTCACATCAATCGGACTAATCATCATTTCATAACTATCGAAGAGAATTTTAATTAAAATGCTTGTTGTTTCTTTGATATGCCGGTATGGCGGCGTTTTTCCCTTCCCTTCTATTGTTTACCATACTACCACCTTGCTCAAGGCTTCTTGTTGTGGGGTTGTGGTGCATACCAGTCTACTGCATATATTTCTCACCTTCCCGATGGTATAGTGATGTGTGCTTTAGATCATTACTTGAAGAGTTTCGATGAGACAATCTCATTTGTCTTATTGATATCTCAATGTCCCTTTGACAATAGATCTTATGTTCCTCCAATGTTGGTTTCCGGTGTCAATGAGACAAGTTAATGTCTCTTGTCAATATGCCACTATCTCATCAACAATTACTTCATTATATCCAAGAGTTGTGTTTCGCCGAGCACTTGTAGATATATCTTGTTGATGTGACATAAGTGATTCTATCCTCGATATGCTCGAATCTTGTTGAAATTTCACTGTTTTACATCGTTGATGAGACATATAAATAAGTCTCTTTGACATAGGGGTGTCTCATCTACATTTATGATCTGTGCTTTGTGCTAATGTCGGGGAGACTTTGTTGGGACTCTCATCGACATGGTGTTGTCTTGGCGATATGCTATGAGCAATCATAGGAGTATTTCAATGGAGGAATACACTTTGATGCTGGGATCAAGGGTTTTATTTGGAAGCTCACGTGAGGGATTTTATTAAATTTAAGTTATTATGATAGGAATTCTATGCATATGGTGGATGTAAGAGATGAGTGAAAATGGAAGTATGCAAAATAATTAGGATGGAATTTTGGCTACAACACAATCCATGTTTAAAAAAGGATGATTCTTATGGCCTAAACTATGAAATTCTTTAGTAATATTATTTGTGTCGATACAAATTACCTATTGCAATATCCTTAAATTGTTCAATCTTTGGTATGAATTGTTGGCAGAAAAAAATAGGATTACTTGGATGCTTCTTCCATTCATTTTGTATCAGCATATGTTTGTGAAGACACAAAAGTTAATAGCTCAATCAGGTAGAGATTTTGTGATTTTTAAATGAAGAGTAAGGTACATTTTTATTTCTACTACATTACATTCATGTGCATAGACAAAATCAAAAGATTACATTACTAGATTGCACTTATGCAGATGTATATAATATAGGAAAGATTGCACAATCCTTTTAAAAATGTAGTCTTTATTGATAATGTAAATGTATGTTGTTCCACACAAGCCGTGGAACTGACTATTTGAATGCATATAATAAAAAATATATACATTTATAGATACAAAAGAGAAAAATGCACATAAAGAGAAATGACAAATCCTGATTGCTTTGTTCTGCATCATCTTCAGTCTTCTTGCTTGTCTAAGCCTCCAAGTTGATGTCTTCCTTGCTACTCCTAGGTTCCTTGCATTTGAGTGAGAAGAGTGTTGTTAGAGCAATGAAGGATCACAAGTCAAAATATGTGCATACATCTATAAACATATAATTTGATCATCATGTGCATTCAAATAGCTTGCATACCATAGATGTCCAGGAAAACAAGAAAGTTATCAAACATTTATCATATGCCCGGTTTTATCTAACATGTTTTCTCATTGTGTAGGTATAGATAAAATTAGGTTGTTGTTTTATTTATTTGGTTATATCATGTAGGGTGAAATGTGGCTCCCATAAGGGCTGAGCCCAGCCTATTGCCCTATTGTTTCATTTGAGAAGGATAATCACAAGTAAACTATCCATGAAGCATTAAAGATCAATATTTGCAAGGATAGTGGAGTATGTTGGTAAGGGGTAATCTCCTTATTGATAAATATTTATCCTTATTAGTAAGAACATTCCACTATCAACATAACCATGATTCTTACAAAACTAATCATCAAGGATTCCAATATAGTTTTCATTAACAGTCTGGTTAAAAGTAAGCAGCCCCAAGCATCATAACGGTCACAATAATTGAACATGAGGGGCAATCATGTAGATTAAAAGCTTACACAATAGTCATCACTTGCAAAGACAGAGACAACATATTTCCACATAACAAATTAAATCGAATGCATGAAAGGTACAATGATGAAGTCCATAATAGTGAATGTTGCTTAAGAGGGATTGAAGGACAACATTTTGTATCAAGGAGAACAAGGTAACCTCAAACTTTGTTGTACCTAAGTATGGCAGTACCTAAGCTTTTGGTGTTTCTAGATGGAACCTATAATGGAAAAGTGTAGTCACCATCTGAAGGAACCATCTTTGGAGCTCTTCCCTGAAATGAGGGTTGAAAACATCAGAAGAAAAGAAATACCATAATTCTAAAGTAACAATTTGTATCAAGACAAATGTTAGAAAGTATAATTAAAAAGAAAAATCCTTACAATTGGACCTCAAATTGGACCAAACGGATTTATGATTTTATCTTTAGAATGTAGGACCTTTCTCTGTCAGAGCTTTCTCTATCGGAGCTTCATGACCTGAAATTGGATCTCAAATTGGAGCAATAAAATTTAAGATTTTATCTTTAGAATGTACAAACTTTCTTTATTGGATATTAAAGATGTAAGGTTGGACCAGAAACTGGATAAGTAGATTTATGATTTTATCTTTAGAATGTAGGAGCTTCCTCTGTCGGACATTTGGAAATTCCTATACACAAGTTATGCTTTGGAGCGAAAACAACCGGAAGTGTTTCACACCGGCTCAAGGTACAATACAACCTGGTTATGACACTGATAACAATCCACTTTTGCCTGAACCATCCATAACCGAATGTTGCATCACAATCTATTCTTCTTGCACATAAAAATGCCACATATTAATCCCTTCTATATAAGACTCAAAATTCCATGAAATAATGAGTCCCCTATATTAGTAAGTAAGTAGGCAGTCTATAGGGCATAGTTTTATTTTATACAAGGATGCTCATGAAAGGAATCTTCAAGTGATAGTGAGTGAGTTTTTTGAGATTGCAGTTGATGGTGCAATATCCAATCTTAAAGGCAGTTAGCAAAGTAGTAAATGTGCAAGAAAATCAAATTGTACACAACAAACAATTCACAATGTTATCCTACATAATGCCTTAAGTTTGAAGACAAAAATCTCATTGTATCTTGATGAAAGTAGTGACCTTAATGGTCAATCACTGGCCACCATGATTTTAAAACATGCTATTGTGCTTATGGAGGTAGCATTTTAAGTAAGGTGGTGAGTGGTGGTTTGGAACAATGGCAGGTATGAAGGACTTGCTTTATATGCATACTATGCAGTCTAGCTTAAGACAATGTTCTTAGAAGAGATTGAAGGTGGATTATGGAACTCAAGGGTTACCATGATAAAGATTAAAGCAAATACTAAGATCTATTTAAAATCCACTATCATGAAGATATTAAAGATGTCAAATGCAAAACCCTAGCAGCTGGAGTAATGAACATAGTGTGAAAGAGGACAGTGTGCTAGGGTAGATTTAGGAGATCTCCACATTATCTAATCACAGGAAAATACATCATTTATTTAAATTAAAAGAAATTATTCTAAACCCTATATAAGACACATCGATACTTCAAAAACATCTGATTTATTTTTTAAATTAAAAGAAGTCATTCTAAACCCTATATAGGATACATTGATACTTCAAAAGCATCTGAAGGAATTTGAGATTGTGCAAACATATGTCAATTAAATACCTGGATTACAAACAGTAGCGTAAACATTGTAACCCTTGTTGATCAGAGCTACAATATCAACAACAATGAATCCGATGCCTCCTATCACACGCATCTCCTTACCATTCTCTATCATTCTTTACTGAAACACTTCTCCATTTTGGTGAGCTACTTCTGAAAATAAGGTTTCAACAAAGGTTTTATTGTATGTTTATTAAAATAAAAACTCCACTTTGGCGGGCTATGCTTGAAAATAAGATTTTGATGAAAGTTTTAGAGTATGTTTATTAGAGTTTTAGAGTATTTTGGTGGGCTATATTCTTGATTCCTTAAATGATTCATTCAAATGGATTGTGAATGACGTGATTTTCTGCCATGATTATTGTACTACCATCATCTCTTATTATACCCTCTATAGTATGGCATTTTTCCCTTCCCTTTGTTGTTTACCGCACTACCGCCTTGCTCAAGGCTTCTTACTGTGGGGTTGTGGTGTATACCGCTCTATCACATATGTTTCTCACATTCCCGATGGTATAGAAGTGTATGCTTTTGATCATTACTTGAAGAGTGTCGATGAGATAATCTTCTTTGTCTTACCGATATCTCAATTTCTCATTGACATTAGATCTTATGTTCCTCTGATATTGGTTGCCGGTGTCAATGAGACAAGTTAATATCTCTTGCCGATATGCCACTATCGCATTGATATTTTCCTTCAGTGGTATTTCTTTATATATCGGTGTAACTCTGCCATGTCGGAGAGACTCATGATTATCGATGTGGTATGGTGGTGTTTTGACCTTCTCTTCAGCTATTTACTACACTACCGCCTTGCTCAAGGCTTCTTGCTGTAGGGTTGTGGTGTATACCGCTCTACCGCATATGTTGCTCACCCTCCCGATGGTCTAGCAGTGTATGCTTTTGATCACTACTTGAAGAGTGTCAATGAGACAATCTTATTTGCCTTATCGATATCTCAATGTCTCATTGACATTACTTCGTTATATCCAAGAGTTTTTGTTTCACCAAGAACTTGTAGATATATCTTGTCGATGTGACGTAAGTGATTCTCTCCTCGATATGCCTGTATCTTGTTGACATTTCTCTATTTTACATCATCGATGACACATATAAAAATTCTCTTCGACATAGGGGTGTCTAAATCGGCACTAAATCTGAAGCTAAACTCGAAGCTAAAGTCGAGACATAAAAGTGGCACTAAACTCGAAGCTAAACTCGAAGCCAAAGGCGGCACCACATTCGAAGCCAATATCGGTGCTAAAGGCATTGATAATTTCAATGTAAATTAGTGCCTAAATTAGCACCGACTAGTCCTCATCGGCATAAATAAACACCAAAAATAGCACCATCCCGATTAATAGCGCTGACGTTTTCAAAAAAATTGGCAAAAAACACATTAAAAAATTGGGTGGAAGCAAAAAATAGAGAAAATCATAGGGATTTGTTGTAGTGTGTGCTCTAAATTTTTTGTGGCAACTCATGTGTATTATTCCTCTTGTTGGGATCCTTCAAAAGATGCTTATGCTAAGCTTGAAAAGCTGCCTCAGAACTTTCTTTGGGCCTCTGCGGATTACCATAGAGGGTTTCACCACATCGCCTACGAGTTTTTGTTGCCTTCTTAGAGACTCTGGAGGTCTTAGTCTGCTCTCCACCTGACGACAAGGGACTACCTTGTGTGTGAAATGGATAATTAGAGCCCTTCGTAGAGATGAAGCCTGGAAGATTCTCCTCAGGCATTGCATCTAATCCAGATTTCCTATTCACAAACCCGTCTAGAAGGGGATTGGATTTCAAACCCTTTTGGTTATGAAGGAACCAGTTCAAATTGTAGGAAATTTTATAGCCAAGAGCATTTGGAGAGTCTGGGAAGTGATTAAGCCTTGGCTCTGTTGGGCCGACTCTGGCTTTCGTGATGGATTTTCGCTCAATCAATGTTTGGTGGTCATCTCTCTTTTCCAGTAATGGCCAGTCGTTGGCCAAGTTGCCTTGGATTAAGGCGCTAAGGTTCCACAAGAAAGACATTCAAACTTTACAACATGTGTTTCATAGACCCACAATGCGCATAATGTCATGGGAAGATTTCCGTGCTCTCTACAACCTTCAAAACTAGGACCATGAAACTTATGATGGTCTGGTGAATGCTATTCCTATAGATATGCTTCAAAAAGTGAGAATTCATGGGTCCGAGACTTGATGGAAGGATTGGAATTGGTACCCAAACACCCATTTCAAGAATATTATAAGCCTAGGCTTGGTTATATGTGGCTTTTACTGCATTTTTCAATGAATGAAAATTTGAACCAGAGATGGCTTCTTTAATATTTTGCTCTTGTCTGACGAAAAATATTCTCAACCACTTGGTTTGCAAGTGTTGAGCTAAAACTTGCCCACTTTGCTTGGTGTATTCTTTTTCAAGGCTTGTCTGTGGGATCTCAACTTGTTCACTTGGGGGTCTAGGACCCTCGGTGCCCTTTTTGTGGGCAAGCTGAATCTTTTAAGCATCTCTTCTGGTTTTGTACCAGAGCTCAACAATTTTGGAATTGGATTCATGACTTATTGTGACCTCTTAGACCAAAGCTCTTCTCCTGACATATGGTTTTGCTGGGAGACTCACCCAGACTTCTTGCTAAATATACCTAGCTTTGGCACACTTTCATGGTGGAAATCCTCTTCACTATCTGGAAAGATAGAAATGCCTACATATTTGCTAACACCTAAATTGATAGAAATATTTCTTTGTATTCTAAAGCTACTATTTTCTCTAATGTGCTCTTGCAAATACAAGTTCAAGCTAACAAGGTTGCACTTGAGGTGGCTCACCTTTAGGTGCTTTTGGATCATTAGGGAAATGCACCATGTACTGTGCCTTAGGTGCCCACTTTGCCCATTTCCTCTCATGGTTGGTCGCCCTCTTGGAGCCAACAATGGAGTGACTCTACTTGCCCCCGCTCTCAACCTCCTCTTTAGTGTGGTTCCCTTCTCAATGGTCTCATTCTCTTCCTCCATGGGCTAGATAGTGGTGGCCCTTTGGAGCAGTGACGAGGAGTAGTGGTGGCGATTGCGGGTGTCCCTCTGACCATAAGGAGCATACACATGACGTTTTTTTCTATTTTTTTATTGACTTAGGGGTACCCCTACGACCCAACACAATGCCCAACCCTCCTCACCTTAGTCTTACATTCCACCAAGTTGAGGTTGGGAAGGGGTGACACATTGAGGCAGGATTAGTACCTTGAGGATGTATCTAACAACCCATAAGTTGTGTGCATCGGATAAACATAGACCTCAAAGTCAAAACTAAGACCATACAAAGCATACACATGACATTTATTTTTGTTTTTTTCACTCAAGAGTACCCCTACGACCCAATACAATGCCCAACCTGCCTTACCTTGTTCTTATATTCTGCCAAGTTGGGGTCGGGAAGGGGTGCTATGCTAGGGAAAGAGTAGTCCTTTGAGGATGTATGCAACAACCTATAAGCCATGTACATCGAATAAACCCAGACCTCGAAGTCAAACCTAGGAACATGCGGAACATACCCATGACTTTTCTTTCTATTTTTATATTGAATTAGGGGTTCCCCTACAACCCAACACAATGCCCAACCCACCTTACCTTGATATTATATTCTGCCAAGTTGGAGTTGGGAAGGGGTGCCATGCCAAGACAACAGTAGTATTTTTAGGATGTATGTAACAATCCATAAGCCACGTGCATCGGATAAACCCAAACCTCGAAGTCAAACCTAAGACCATGTGGAGCATACCCATGACTTTTCTTTCTATTTTCTTATTGATTTAGTGGTACTCCTATGACCCAACGTAATGCCCAACCCGTCTTACCTTGGTCTTACATTTTGCCAAGTTGGGTTCAAGAAGGGGGGGGCATGTCGGGGCAAGAGTAGTCCCTTGAGGATGTATGTAACAACTCATAAGCCAAGTGCATTTGATAAAAATAGACCTCAAAGTCAGACATAGGACCATGCAGAGCATACCCATGACTTTTCTTTCTTATTTTTTTATTGACTCGGGGGTACCCCTACGACCCAACACAATGCCCAACCTGCCTTACCTTGGTCTTACATTCTGCCAAATTTGTGTCTGGAAGGGGTGCTACATTGGGGAAAGATTAGTCCCTTGAGAATGTATGTAACAACCCATAAGCCACATGCATCAGATAAACCAGACTTCAAAGTCAAACCTAACACTATGCAAAACATACCCATAACTTTTCTTTCTATTTTTTATTGACTCAGGGGTACCACTATGACCCAACACAATGCCCAACTTGCCTCACCTTGTTACACATTCTGCCAAGTTGGGGTCACCACACCGAGGCAAGAGTAGTCCCTCGAGGATGTATCTAACAACCCATAAACCACATGCAACAGATAAACCCAAACCTCGAAGTCAAATATAAGACCATGCAGAGCATACCCATGACTTTTCTTTCTATTTTTTAATTGACTTGGGGGTACCCCTATGACCCAACACAAAACCCAACCCACCTTACCTTGGTCTTACATCCTGTCAAGTTGGGATCAGGAGGAGTGCCACGTTGGAACAAGAGTAATCCATTGATGATGTATGTAACAATCCATAAACCATGTGCATCAGATTAAACTAGACCTTGAATTCAAATCTAAGACCATGCAAAGCATACCCATGACTTTTTTTTTTGTTTTTTATTGACTCAAGGGTAACCCTATGACCCAACACAGCGCCCACCCTGCCTTACCTTGGCCTTACATTCTGCCAAGTTGGGGTCAGGAAGGGGTGCCAAACCAAGGCAAGAGTAGTCCCTTGAGGATGTATGTAACAACCCATATACCAAGTGCTTCGGATAAACTAATAACTTGAATTCAAACCTAAGACCATATAGAGCATTCCCATGACTTTTTTTTTTGTTTTTTATTGACTAAGGAGAACCCCTACGACCCAAGGGGTGCCACATCAGGGCAAAAGAATACTTATTTGAGGATGTATGTAAAATCCCATAGGCCATGTGCATCGGATAAACCTACACTTTGAACTCAAACCTAAGACCATGCAGAACATACCCACGACTTTTCTTTCTATTTTTTTATTAACTCAAGGGTACCCCTATGACCCAATACAACGTCTAACCCACCTTACCATTGTCTTACATTCTACCAAGTTGGGGTCAGGAAGAGGTGTCATGTCGGGGCAAGATTAGTCTTTTAAGGATGTATGTAACAACCCACAAGCCATGTGCATTGGATAAACCCAAACCTTGAAGTCAAATCTAAGACCATGCAGAGCATACCCATGACTTTTCCTTCTATATTTTTTTATTGACTCAGGGGTACCCCTATGACCCAACACAACATCCAAACCGCCTTTACCTTGGTCTTACATTCTGCCAAGTTGGTGTTGGGAAGGGGTGTCATGCCAGGGCAAGAGTAGTCCCTTGAAGATGTATGTAACAATCCATAAGCCATGTGCATTTGATAAACCCAGACCCAAAAATCAAACCTAAGACCATGCAAAGCATACCCATGACTTTTTCTTTCTATATTTTTTATGTACTTAGGGGTACCCCTATGAACCAACACAATTTCCAACCCACCTTGCCTTGGTCTTACATTCTGCCAAGTAGAGGTTGGGAAAGGGGTTCCATGATGGGGTAAGAGTAGTCCTTTGAAGATGTATGTAACAACTCATAAGCCATGTGCATCGGATAAACCTAGATTGTGAAGTCAAAACTAAGACCATGCAGAGCATACCCATGACTTTTTTTCTTTTTTTTTATTGACTTAGGGGTACCCTTTCGACCCAAAACAATATCCAACTCGGCTTACCTTGGTCTTACATTCTGCCAAGTTGGGGTCGGGAAGGAGTGCCACGTCGGGGCAAGAGTAGTCCCTTGAGGATGTATGTAACAACACATAAACCATGTGCATCAGATAAAATCAGACCTCAAAGTCAAATCTAAGACCATACAAAATACAAGCATGGCTTTTCTTTTTGTTTTTTATTGACTCAAGGTTACCCCTAAAACCCAACACAACACCCAACCTGCCTTACTTTGGTCTTATATTCTATCAAGCCGGGGTTAGAAAGGGGTGCCATGTCGGAGCAAAAGTTGTACCCTGAGGATATATGTAACAACCCATAACCCACATGTATCAAATAATCCTTGAAGTCAAACCTAAGATCATGTGGAGCATACCAATGAAATTTCTTTTTGTTTTTCTTATTGACTCAAAGGTACCCCTATGACCCAACACAACACCCAACCTGCCTTACTTTGATCTTACATTTTGTCAAGTTGGGATCCAGAAGGGGTGCCATGTCAGGGCAAGAGTAGTCCTTTGAGGATGTATGTAACAACCCATAAGACATGTGCATCGGATAAACCTAAACCTCGAAGTCAATCCTAAGACCATGTAGAGCATACCCATGAATTTTCTTTCTATTTTTTGACACAAGGGTAACCCCACAACCATACACAACACCGAACCTGCCTTACCTTGGTCTTATATTCTACCAAGTTGGGGTCGGGAATGGGTGCCATGCCGGGGCAAGAGTAGTCCCTTGAGAATTTATGTAACAACCCATAAGCCACACACATCAGATAAACCGAGACCTCAAAGTCAAACTTAAGAACATAAGGAGCATGGCCATGAATTTTCTTTCTATTTTTTTTACTCCAGGGTACCCCTACAACCATACAAAACACCCAACTCGCCTTACCTTGGTCTTACATTCTACCAAGTTGGGGTCAGAAATGAGTGCCCACCGGGGCAAGAGTAGTCCCTTAAGAATGTATGTAACTACCCATAAGCCACGTGCATCAGATAAACACACACCTTGAAGTCAAACCTAAAACTGTGTGGAGTATATCCGTGACTTTTCTTTCAGATTTTTATTGACCTAGGGGTACCCTTACGACCCAACACAACACTCAACCCGCCTTACCTTCGTCGTACATTCTACCAAGTTGTGATCCAAAAGGGGTGCCACGTCTGGGAAAGAGTAGTCCCTTAAGGATGTATGTAAAAACCCATAAGCCACGTACATCGGAGCAACCTAGACCTCAAAGTCAAAGGTAAGGTCATGCGAAGCATACCCATGCATTTTTTTTCTTTTTTTTTTATTGACTTAGAGGTATTCCTACAAGCCAACACAATGTCCAATCTACCTTGCCTTGGTCTTACATTCTGCCAAGTTGGGGTTAGAAGGGGTGTCACGTTGGGGCAAGAGTAGTTTGTTGAGGGTGTATGTAACAAACCATAAGTCATGACCCACCAAAAAGCCTACCTCGCCTTACCTTCGTTTTACCTTCTACCAAATTGGGGTCGAGAAGAGGTGTCACTTCGGGGCAAGAGTAATCCCTTCAATATTTTTGTAACAACCTATAAGCCACATGCATCAGATAAACCCAGACCTCAAAGTCAAACCCAAAACCATGTAGAGCATACCCATTATTTTTATTTTTATTTTTTTGTTGACTCAAAGGACCTCTACGACCCAACACAATGCCCAACCCGCCTTACCTTGGTCTTAAATTCTACCAAGTTGGGGTTGGGAAGGGTGTCATGTCGGGACAAGAGTAATCCTTTGAGGATGTATGTAACAACCCATAAGCCAAGTCAATTGGATAAACTCCAACTTTGAAGTCAAACCTAAGACCATGTTGAGCATACCCACAACTTTTCTTTCTATTTTTTTATTGACTCAAGGGTACCCCTATGACCCAACACAACACCCAACCCACCTTACCCTGGTCTTACATTCTACCAAGTTGGGGTCAAGGAGGGGTGCCACGCTGGGGCAAGAGTAGTCCCTTTGAGGATGTATGTAACAACCCATAAGCCACATGCATCAGATAAACCTAGACTTCAAAGTCAAACCTAAGACCATGGATAGCATACCCATGACTTTTCTTTCTATTTATTTTATTGGCTTAGGGGTACCCCTATGACCCAACACAACACCCAACCTGCCTTACCTTGGTCTTACATTTTGTTAATTTGGGTTCGGGAAGGGGTGCCAGCCGGGGCAAGAGTAGTCATTTGAGGATGTATGTAACAACCCATAAGCCATGTGCATCAGATAAACCCAGACCTCGAAGTGAACCCTAAGACTATGCAAAGCATACCCATGACTTTTCCTTCTATTTTTTTATTGACTTAGGGGTACCCATACGACCCAACACAATGTCCAACTCACCTTACCTAGGTCTTATATTCTACCAAGTTGGGGTTTGGAAGGGGTGCCACGTCGGGGCAAAAGTAGTCCCTTCACGATGTATGCAACAAACCATAAGCCATGTGCATCAGATAAAACCAAACCTCGAAGTCAAATCTAAGACCATGTAGAGCATACCCATGACTTGGCTTTCTATTTTTTTATTGACTTAGGGGTACCCCGACAACCCAACAAAATGCCAAACCTGTCTTACCTTCATCTTACCTTCTGCCAAGGTGGGGTAAAAAAGGGAAGCCACTTCGGAGCAAGAATAGTCCCTTGAGAATGTATGTAACAACCCATAAGCTATGTGCATCAGATAAACCTAGACCTCGAAATAAAACCTAAGAGAATGCAGAGCATAATCGTGACTTTTATTTCTATTTTTTTTATTGAATTAGAGGTACCCCTATGACCAAACCCAATGCCCAACCTGCCTTACCTTGGTCTTACATTATGCCAAGTTTGGGTCAAGGAGGGGTGCCATGCTGGGGCAGTAGTAGTCCCTTAAAATTGTATGTAACAACCCATGAGCCACAAGCATCGAATAAACCCAGACCTCGAAGTCAAACCTAAGAACATGCAGAACATACCCATGACCTTGTTTTCTAATTTTTTATTGGCTCAGGGGTACCCCTACGACCCAATAGAATGCCCAACCCACCTTACCTTGGTGTTACATTCTGCCAAGTTAAAGTTAGAAAGTGGTGCCAGGTTGGGGCAAGAGTAGTCCCTTGAGGATGTATGTAACAACCCATAAGCCACGTGCATCGAATAAACCCAGACCTCAAAGTGAACTCTAAGACCATGCGGAGTATGCCCATGGCTTTTCTTTTTATTTTTTTATTGACTCAAGGGTGCCCCTACGATGCAACACAATGTCCAATCCGCCTTACCTTGGTCTTACATTCTGCCAGGTTGGGGTTAGGAAGGGGTGCCATGTCGGGCCAAGAGTAGTCCCTTTATGATGTATGTAACAACCTATAAGCCATGTGCATCGGATAAACCCATAACTCAAAGTCAAACCTAATACCTTGCAGATCATACCCATGAATTTTCTTTCTATTTTTTTTATTGACTCATGGGAACCCCTACGACCCAACAAAACACCCAACCCGCTTTACCTTCGTCTTACCTTTTTCCAAGTTGGGGTTTGAAAGATGAGCCACTTCAAGGAAAGAGTAGTCCCTTGAGGATGTATGTAACAACCCATAAGCCACATACATCGGATAAATCCAGACCTCGAAGTCAAACCTAAGGCCATGCAGAGCATAACCATGACTTATCTTTGTATTTTTTTTATTGACTCAGAGGTACCCCTATGACCCAACACAATGCCCAACCTACCTTACCTTGGTCTTATATTCTGTCAAGTTGGGGTTGGGGAGGGGTGCCACGTCGGGGCAAGAGTGGTCCTTTGAGGATGCATGTAACAATCCATAAGCCATATGCATTAGATAAACCTAGACCTCGAAGTCAAACCTAATACCATGTAGAGCATACCCATGACTTTTTTTTTGTTTTTTATTAGCTCGGAGGTACCCTTACGACCCAACACAACACCCAACTCATCTTACCTTGGTCTTACATTCTGCCAAGTTGGGGTCAAGAAAGGGTTTCACATTGGGGTACAAGTAATCCTTTGAGGATGTATGTAACAACCCATAAGCCACGTGCATTGGATAAACCTAGACTTGGAAGCGAACCTTAAGAGTATGCAAACCATACCTATGACTTTTATTTCTATTTTTTTATTGACTTCGGGGTACCCCTACAACCCAACACAATGTCCAACCTGCCTTACCTTGGTCTTACATTCTGCCAAGTTGGGGTTGGGAAGGGGTGCCACATTAGTGCAAGAGTAGTACCTTGACGATGTATGTAACAACTCATAAGCCATGTGCATCGTATAAACTCAGACTTCAAAGTCAAACCTAAGACCATGTGTAGCATACCCACGACTTTTCTTTCTATTTTTTTATTGACTCAAAGGTAACCCTATGACCCAGCAAAACGCCTAACCTGCTTTACCTTCATCTTACCTTCTGCCAAGTTGGGGTTAGAAAGGGGAGCCACTTCGAGGCAAAGGTATTCTCTTGAGGATGTGGTACAACCACGATAGGAGGGTCCTCAAAGAGAATAATCCAGATCGTGCAACAAGAGTAACACAATAGAAGAAACAAAAAAAAGGAGGCAAATGTAGATACAAACATTCTTATTATCAAAAATCTTGATTACATATAGTCAGCCACATAAGGGCTTATAGATTCAACACACAGGCCTAATTACAACATGCTCAAAATACAGTGCTCATACATGCGAGCAAAAATCCTACAGATCAAACTTTATATACATCTTATTCTATTTAGAGTTGATTTATTTCTATCATAATGATCTAATACAAGCTTTATATCATATACGTAGGTAAGAAACATTCACGTCGGCCAAAGATCATTACAATCTCCGATGAAGGAAATGTAACTTGTGCAAGAACAGGTCAGCCTCAAATTTGAATTTCATCCACGGTAGATGCATAGATGAAGTGTGGACCTAAAATCAAGGTTGGGGATACTCCACAAAAAAAATCGAAACAAATTGTGAGGATCCGTGAGCTATGGGAGGGATTTGTGATCGATCAAACTAGTTGTTAGGTTTGAAATTATTTTGGGGCTAGTTCCAAAACTATTACTCAATTTGAAAGCGGTAACTTGCCAAAAAAAGATCTAATCAAGCTGAAAACTTGGAATAAGGCAATTGAACATGTCCACGATGAAACCATAGGTACGTGAGATTTGGTGAGCAAACACAAAGAATCACCAGATCTACCAACTTGAACTTGAAAAAAGTTGAACAAGAAAAAATTGAATGAAAATAATTTTGGTTGATGCAAGATTGCCAAGAACCAAGGATTCTCCTTTATCAGACATCCAGGGTTAATGAAAAGTGAGTCCCTCACTTTGTTGGGGCTAAAGGAAAACCAAGACGGTCTACCTCAACCTAAGAAATCCAAGAAGAATCCTCCACTGGTCTACCCTTCCATTTCACAAGATATTCTTTGTACTGTCTTCCATGAGTTTTTCTTCCATCTCTGACATCCAAAATCTCCTCTATCTCATCTAATTGTTGTTTAGGAACTTGTTCTTCCAATTTTGCATTATTGTCTTCACTGAATTTTGCTTCATGGTACTAATGAAGATTTGCAATATTGAATATAGGTAATATACCCATATCATTTGGTAACTCTACTTCATATGCATCTCCTAAACCAAATTTCCTCAAAATCCTATAGGGTCCAAACTTCCTCATCTTGAGCTTACCGTATGTGCCAACTAGAAATATTTCCTTCCTCAAATACACCATCACTTCATCTCCAACTCCAAACTCCTTATGTCTCCTCTTTTCATCTACCTTCTCCTTATACTTTCGTTTCATATCTTCCAACTGCTGCTTCACTTGAGTATGCACTTTTTTCATGTGTTTTGTAGATTCCTCTACTTCTACACTCCTTTTATCTTACTTACCGATGTCTTACAATTCTAATATATCTCTAGGGTGAACTCTAGTAACAATCTCAAAAGGTGTTTTTCTAGTACTCCTATTCACTTAATTATTGTATGCAAACTCTACTTGTGCAAGGGCCAAATCCCAACTTCCGGTCTTCTCTCCAACTAAACATCTCAACAAATTTCCCAAACTCCTATTTACTACCTCTATTTGTCCATTTGTTTGTGGGTGAAAAGTAGAACTGAACTTCAAATCTGTCTTCAACTTCTTCCAAAGTGTCCTTCAAAAGTAACCAACAAATTTTGTATCTCTGTCTGAAACAATACTCCTAGGTAATCCATGCAATCTGACCACTTCTCTAAAAAACAAGTCTACTACATGTACTACATTTGTTGTCTTCTTACAAGGTATGAAATGTGTCATCTTTGAAAATCTGTCCACCACCAGAAATATTGAATCATTACCTCTTTGTGTCTTAGGCAAACCAAGTATGAAATCCATGCTGATATCCTCCCAAGATCTTTCTAGTACTATCAAAGGTTTATACAATCCAACATTCTGACTACTCCCTTTTGCAACTTGACAAACTTTGCAACTCTGCACAAATTTTTTAACATCCTTATGAATCTATGACCAAAAGTAAGTCTCACTCACCAATACTACTGTCTTATTAATTCCAAAGTGTCTTGCCAATCCTCCACTATGTTTCTCCTTCACCAGGTTATCCCTCATTCAACTTCGGGGTATACACAACTAATTTCCTCTGAACAACATATCATCTTGAATGAAATAATCCAACCACTGACTCCTATCCTCCAAAATTGGTTCTTTACATGCTCTCCAAGGTTCTACAAAATTTGGGTCTTCCTCATACAAGTTCTTCAATTCTTTGAAGCCTAATACATCCACCCTCATCTATGCTAGTAAATTCCTTCTCCTACTCAAAGCATCAACAACTCTATTTGACTTTCCACTCCTATGCTTCAAAACAAAAGTATAACTCTGCAAGAACTCTACCCATCTCATGTGTTTCTTATTCAACTTACCTTGACTATTCAAATACTGCAAAGCTTGATGATCTGTATACAACACAAAATCCTTAGATAACAAGTAATGTTTCCACTTCTTCAAAGATTGAACTATGACATAGAACTCTTGATCATACACTAAATATCTTTTCCTAGTATCATCCAACTTCTCATTGAAATAAGCTACTAGTTTTCCTTCTTGACTTAACACTGCTCCAATTGTATTTCCACTTGCATCACAATCTACTTGAAATACCTTGTTGAAATCTGGTAAAGCCAATACAGGTTGCTCAACCACCTTCTGCTTCAACAACTCAAAACTTATGTTTGCTCTAGATGTCCACCTAAAATCCTTCCTATCTTCTCTCATTGTTTCTATCATAGGGCTACAAAGAAAACTGAAATTCCTAATGAACTTTCGGTAGAAACTAGCCAATCCATGAAATGATCTTACCTCTCCAATACTTTCCGATGTAGGCCACTCGACAATAGCTCTTACCTTCTCAGGATTCATCTTCAATCCTTCCACTGATATCACAAATCCCAGATATACCAATTTTTCCTTCATGAAACTACACTTCTTGATGTTTATCAACAACCGCTCTTCCCTCAACCTCTGCAAAACTTGTCATATGTGCAACAAATGTTCCTCTCTAGTCTTACTGAAAATAAAGATGTCATCCAAATAGATAATCACAAACTTACCCAAGAATTTATTCAATACCTCATTCATCAACCTCATGAAATTACTTGGTGCATTTGTCAGTCCAAAAGGCATCACTAACCACTCATGTAATCCTTCATTTGTCTTGAATGATGTCTTCCACTCATCCCCTTCTTTGATTCTGATATGATGATATCCATTCTTCAAGTATATCTTTGTAAAGCACTTAGCTCCACTCAAACAATCCATAACGTCATCCATCTGAGGTAAAGGAAATCTATACTTTACTGTGATCTTGTTTATGGCTCTAGAATCTGTACACATCCTCCATTCTTCATCCTTCTTAGGTGCCAATACAATAGGTACTACACAAGGACTTAAGCTTTCTTTGATGAAACCTTTTCTCAACAACTCTTGCACTTGTCTATTCAATTCTTCATTTTCTTTTGATGGCATTCGATGTGTTTCTTTATTAGGTAAACTAGCTCTAGAAATTAGATCCATGCAATGACTAATACTCCTCACAAGTGGCAATCCATCAGGTACATTGTCTAAAATGATAGCTTCATATTATGTTAGCAACTCTTTTATCTCCTCAGGTTGTTCTTCTACATGCTTCAAATCTTCAACCTTCGTAGGAACCAAGGCATATCACATGTTCTCATGTCTCAGTCCATCGAGGAATCACCTCCCATCAACCAAACAAATTCTAGCACCCGTACAAACCTCATTTCTAGGAACATCTTCCAAGGCAAACAAAGTTTGTTTCATCCTATTTGCAACAATAGTATATATGTTCTTATTTCCATCATGAATAACCTGTCTATCATATTTCCAAGGTCTTCCCAACAAAATATGGCATAAATCCATAGGCATAATATCACATAAAACTTCATCATGGTAATTTCCTATCTTCAATTTCACCAAACATTGTTCACTTATCATTATCTTATGCTCATCTTGAATCCATGCTATCGAATAGGGCCTTGGGTGCTTCAATCTTTCCAACTTCAACTTGGTCACCATTTCTTCAGAACCCAGGTTCTCTAAGCTTCCACTATCTATGATCACTTTGCAACATTTACCAGCTACCTTGCATTTGGTTTGAAACAAATTCTTTCTCTGCAACGATTCCTGCTCCATCTCACTTTGACACAATACTCTTCTGTTCACCAACACTTCTCATTCTTCCAGTTTGTTAGGTGATCCATCATGATCCTCTTCACCAAAGGTTGATCTCCTATTGTTCTATGTTCTTCTACTTGTTTCTCCTTGATTACATTCAAATGCTCTATGTCCTTCTCCACCACACTTATAAAAAGTTCCTATGAATGCTCTTTTCTCTTGTCCTTTGTCACCTTTTCTATATCCCTCATTCTTGTAACCACCATATCCTCCTCTTCTGTAAGAGTTTCCATCATCTCTATGGTATGAACTATCATTCTTACTTACCTCCTTATCTTTATTTTGATTTGCAAAAGGTCCTCTTCCTCCAGTAAATATTCTTCCTCTTTGAAATCTTCCACCTCTACCTCTTTGTCTTTGCTCGTCTTTTATTTGGCTTCTCTTCTACTTTTAGGGCACACTAATATGCCTCTTCCACACTCAACAACTTAATCAAACTGATCTCATCGTGTATGGACGACCTCAAACCATTCATATATCTAGCTACTTGTTTGGTCTCATCTTTTGAATGTCCATATCTGATATTCAACTTGTAGAACTCCTCAGTATACTCTACCACACTTGATTCCTTCTATTTTAGATTCTACAACTTCTTGAACAAACTGATCTGATAGTTAGTAGGTATGAACTTTTTCTTCAGCTTATTCACCATCCGATCCCATGATTCTCCTTTCCTTTTCTTTTCCTATCTGTCTATAAATGTTCCCACCAAAGGGATGTATGTCCTCTCAACTTTGTACAAGAAAATTTCACCTTCTTGTATATGTGGTTCCTTCAAAATCAAAGTAATTTTCCATCTCAATTATCCAATCAAGCAATTCATCTGAATCCAATTTACCATTATAGTTTGATGGATTGAAATGTGGTTTGATGTTCACTCTAGTTAGGGCTCTTATGAACCTCTCTTCCCCCTAATCAAGACCAGGTTGCTCTTGTCTTGCAACTTCTTCCACTTCTTCATCACTTACATCATCAACTGGTCGACCTCTTCTTTGGGCCGTTTCAATTGCTTCTAATCTAGCAACAATTCCTCTCAACATTTCCATTACAATTGGATTTGCATTTCCACGTGCTCCATTTCCTCTACCATTTCTTCTTCCTGCCATCTTTACATAAGTCCTCTGTAGGTGCAGGTTGCATCCTCAATCCGCCACCCCAGAAAAAAAATTGAACAGGACTACGCAAACTCTGACGATCTCACAAGGAATGATTCTTGCTCTAATACCAATCTGGTGCAACCACGGTAGGAGGGTCCTCAAAGAGAAAAATATGGACCGTTCAATAAGAGTAACACAACAAAAGCAACACATAAATTGGAGGTAAATGCAGATACATACATTCTTATTATCAGAAACCTTGATTACATATAGTCAGCCACATCTGGGCTTACAAATTCGACGCACGGGCCTGATTACAACATGCTCAAAATACAGTGCTCATACATGCGAGTGAAAATCCTATAGATCAAACTTTATATACATCTTATTATACTTAGAGTTAATTGATTGCTATCCTAATGATCTAATACAAGCTTTATATCATATCCATAGGTCAAGAAACATCTGCCTTGGCCAAAGATCATTACAATCTTCGATGAAGGAAACGTAATGTGTGCAAGAACAGGTTAGCCTCAAATTTGAATTTCATCCATAGTAGACACATATGATGAAGTTTGGACATAAAATTAAGGTCGGGGACACTCCATGGAACAAATCTAAACACACTGTGAGGATCCGTGAGCTATGGGAGGGATCCACGATCAATCAAACTAGTCATTAGGTTTGAAATTATTTTGGGGCCAGTTCCAAAAACTGTCACTCAATCCGAAAGTGGTAACTTGTTGAAAAAAGATCCAATCGAGCTGAAAACTTGGAATAACGAAATTGAACATGTCCATGATAAAACCATAGGTATGCGAGATCCGGTGAGCAAACATGAAGAAACACCAAATCTACCAACTTGAACTGGAAAAGGGTCGAACAAGAACAAAAATTGAATGAAAATATTTTTGGTTGATGCAAGATTGCCAAGAACCAAGGATGCTCCTGCATCAGGATGTATGTAACAACCCATAAGCCATGTGCATCAGATAAACCCAAAATTTGAAGTCAAACCTAGGACCATGTAGAGCATACCCATGAGTTTTATTTATGTTTTTTTTATTGACTTAGGGGTACCCCAACAACCATACACAATGCCCAACTTGTCTTACCTTGGTCTTACATTCTGCCAAGTTGGGGTCGGGAAGGGGTGCCATGTCGAAGCAAGAGTATTCCCTTGAGGATGTATGTAACTACCCATAAGCCACGTATATCAGATAAACCCAAACCTTGAAGTCAAACCTAAGACATTGTGGAGTATACCCATGAATTTTCTTTATGATTTTTTTATTTAATCAGGGGTACCCCTATGACCATACACAACGCCCAACCCGTTTTACCTTGGTCTTACATTCTACCAAGTTAAGGTTGAGAAGGGGTGACATGGCGAAGCAAGATTAGTCTCTTGAGGATGTATGCAACAAATTATAAGTCATGTACATCGGATAAACCCAGACCTCAAAATCAAACCTAATTCCATGTAGATCATACCCATGACTTTTCTTTATATTTGTTTTATTGACTTAGGGGTACCCTTACGACACAAAACAACACCCAACCCGCCTTTGTTTTGTCTTACATTTTCCAAGTTGGGGTCAGTAAGGGGTGCAACAGCGGGGCAAAATTAGTCCCTTAAGATATATGTAACAACTCATAAGTCATGCGCATCGGATAAACCCATACATCGAATTCAAACCAAAGACTATGCAGAGCATACCCATGATTTTTTATTTATTTTTATTCACTTAGGGTACTCCTACGACTCAACACAACACCCAACTCGCCTTACCTTAGTCTTACATTCTGCCAAGTAGGGGTCGGGAAGGGGTGCCACATTAGGACAAGAGTAGTCCCTTGAGGATATATATGTAACAACCCATAAGCTACATGCATCAGATAAACCCAAACCTCAAAGTCAAATCTTAGACCATGTCGAACATACCCATGACTTTTCATTCTATTTTTTATTGACTCATGAGTACCCCTATGATCCAACACAATGCTCAACTTGCCTTACCTTGGTCTTACATTTTTCCAAGTTGGGGTCAATAAGGGGTGTCACATTTGGGCAAGAGTAGTCCCTTGAGGATGTATGTAACAACACATAAGACCATGCAGAGCATACCCATGACATTTTTTTTTGTTTTTTATTGACTTAGGGGTACCCCTACGACCCAACACAATATCCAACTCGCTTTATCTTGATCTTACATTCTACTAAGTTGGGGTCGGGAAGGGGTGCTAGGTTGGGGCAAGAGTAAGCCACGTGCATCAGATAAACCCAGACCTCGAAGTCAAACCTAAGACCCTCTGAAGCATACCCATGACTTATCTTTCTGTATTTTAACTTACTAAGGGGTGCCACTACAACCCAACACAACACCCAACCCGACTTACCTTGGTCTTACATTCTACCAAGTTGGAGTCAACAAGGGGTGCCATGCTAGAGCAAGAGTAGTCCTTTGAGGATGTATATAACAACCCATAAACCACGTGTATTGGATAAACCCAAATTTCAAAGTCAAACCTAAAAACATGCGGATCATACCCATGACTTTTGTTTCTATTTTTTATTGACTCGAGGGTACCCCTACAACCCAACACAACACCCAACAAGTCTTACCTTGGTCTTAAATTCTGTCAAGTTGGGGTCGGAAAGGGGTGCCACATTGGGGAAATAGTAGTCCCTTGAGGATGTATGTAACAACCCATAAGCCACGTGCATCAGATAAACTAAAACCTCAAGTCAAACCTAGGATCATGCAGAGCATACCCATGACTTTTGTTTCTACTTTTTTATTGACTCAACAAGGGTACACTTACGACCCAACACAACACCCAACCCACCTTACCTTGGTCTTACATTTTTCCAAGTTAGTGTTGGGAAGGGGTACCATGCGGGGGAAAAATTAGTCCTTTGAGGATGTATGCACCCATAAACCATGTGCATTAGATAAACCCATACCTCGAAATCAAATTTAAGACCATGCAGAGTATACCCATGACTTCGTTCTATTGATTTTATTGACTCGTGTGTACCCTTACGATCCAACACAACGCCCAACCTTCCTTACCTTGAGCAAGAGTAGTCCCTAGAGGATGTATTTAACAACCCATAAGCAAGATGCATCAGATAAACCCAGACCTCGAAGTCAAACCTAAGACCATCTAGAGCATATCCATGACTTATTTTTTTGTTTTTTATTGACTCGAGGTACCCCTACGACCCAACACAACACCCAACCCGCCTTAACTTCTTCTTACATTATGCCTAGTTGGGCTCGAGAAGGGGTGTCATGCCAGGGCTAGAGTATTCCTTTGAGGATGTATGTAATAACCCATAAACCACGTGCATCAGATAAACTCAGACATCGAAGTCAAACCTAAGACCATGCGGAGAATACCCATGACTTTTATTTCCGTTATTTATTGACTCAGGGGTACCCCTTTGACTCAACTGACTTTACCTTGGTCTTACATTTTTCCAAGTTGATGTTAGGAAGGGTTGCCACATCGAAGCAAGAGTAGTCCATTGAGGATGTATGTAATAATTCTAGAAGCCACATGCATCTGATAAACCAAGACCTCCAAATCAAACTTAAAACCATGTGGAACATACCTATAACTTTTTTTTTCTATTTTTTAATTGACTCAACAGTACCCCTACGACCCAAAACAACACCCAACCTATCTTACATTCTGCCAAGTTGGGGTTGGAAAGGGGTGCAATGCCAGGGTAAGAATAGTTTTTTGAGGATTTATGTAACAACCCATAAGCCACGTGCATTGGATAAACCCAGACCTCGAAGTAAAACCTTAGACCATGCAGAGCATACCAATGACTTTTTCTTTCTATTTTTTCATTGACCAAAGGATACCTCTACAACCCAACACAACACACAACTTGCCTTACCTTGTTCTTACATTCTGTCAAGTTAGGGTTGAGAAAAAGGGTGTCATGTCGGGGCAAGAGTAGTCCTTTGAGGATGTATGTAACAACCCACAAACCACAGACATCAAATAAACCCAAACCTTGAAAGAAAAAAAACCTAAGACCATGTGAAACATACCTTTGACTTTTTTTTTAATTTTTTTATTGATTCAGGGGTACCTCTATGACCCAACACAATGCCTAACCCGTCTTACCTTGGTCTTACATTCTACCAAGTTGGGTTTAAGAATCGGTACCACACCAAGGCAATAGTGGTCATTTGGAAATGTACATAACAACCCACAAGTCAAGTGCATCGGATAATCCTAGACTTTGAAATGAAATCTAAAACCATGCAAAGCATACCCACAACTTTATTTTTGTTTCTTATTGATTTAGGGGTACCTTTACGACCCAACACAATGTTCAACCTCCTTACCTTGGTCTTAAATTTTTCCAAGTTGATGTCGAAAAGGGGTGCCATGTCGGGGCAAAGGTAGTCCTTTTAAGATGTATGTAACAATACATAAGATACGTGCATCGGATAAATTTAAACCTCGAAGTCAAACCTAAGACCATATAAAACATACCCATGACTTTTTTTTCATTTTTTTTATTCAAAAGTACCCCTGCGACCCAACATAACACCCAACTTGTCTTACCTTGGTCTTACATCCTACCAAGTTGGGGTCGGAAAGGGGTGCCACATCGGGGCAAGAGTAGTCTTTTAGGATATATGTAACATCCCATAAGCCACGTGCATTGGAGAAACCCATACCATGAAGTCAAACCTAAGACAATGCAGAGCATACCCATGACATTTTTTTCTCTTTTTTATGACTCAGGGTACCCTTATGACACAACATAATGCCCAACCCATCTTACCTTAGTCTTACATTGTGCCAAGTTGGGGTCGAGAGGGGTGTCATGTGGGGGAAAGAGTAGTCCCTTGAAGATATATGTAACAACCCATAAGCTACGTGCATTAGACAAACTTAGATCTTGAAGTCAAACCTAAGACCATACAAAGCATACCCATGAATTTTCTTTTTGTTTTTTTTGACTCGAGAGTACCTTTACGACCCAACACAATGCCCAACCTATCTTACCTTGGTCTTACATCTTTCCAAGTTGGGGTTGGGAAGGAGTGTCATGTAGGGGCAAGAGTAGTCCCTTGTGAATGTATGTAACAACCCATAAACCACATGCATCAGATAAACCCAGATTTCAAAGTCAAACTTAAGACCATGAAAAGCATACCATGACTTTTATTTTTATTTTTTTATTGACTCAAGGGTACCCTTATGACTCAACACAACGCCCAACCCGCCTTACCTTGGTCTTACATTCTGCCAAGTTGGGGTCGAGATGAGATGTCACGCCGGGGCAAAAGTAGTCCTTTGAGGATGTATGTAACAACCCATATTCCAATTGCATCGAATAAACCTAGACCTTGAATTCAAACTAATACCATGTGAAGCATACCCTTGACTTTTTCTTTCTATTTTTTTATTGATTCAGAGGTACCCTTACAACACAACACAACGCCCAACCCGCCTTACCTTGGTCTTACATTCTGCCAAGTTGGGGTTGAGATGGGGTGCCACGTCGGGGAAAGAGTAGTCCTTTGAGGATGTATGTAACAACTCATATTCTAATTACATCGAATAAACCTAGACCTCGAATTCAAATTAAGACCATGCAGAGCATACCCTTGACTTTTTCTTTCTATTTTTTTATTGACTCAGAGGTACCCTTACGACCCAACACAACGCCCAACCCACCTTACGTTGGTCTTACATTCTGCCAAGTTGGGGTCGAGATGGGGTGCCACGTCGGGGCAAGAGTAGTCCTTTGAGGATGTATGTAACAACCCATATTCTAATTGCATCGAATAAACCTATACCTTGAATTTAAATTAAGACCATGCAAAGCATACCCTTGACTTTTTCTTTCTATTTTTTATTGACTCAGGGGTACCCCTACGACCCAATACAACGCCCAACCTTACCTTGGTCTTACATTCTGCCAAGTTGGGGTCGAGATGGGGTGCCATGGTAGGGCAAGAGTAGTCTTTTGAGAATGTATGTAACAACCCATATTCCAATTGCATCGAATAAACCTAGACCTCGAATTCAAACTAAGACCATGTAGAGCATACCCTTGACTTTTTCTTTCTATTTTTTTATTGACTCAAGGGTACCCTTACAACCCAACACAATGCCCAACCCGCCTTACCTTGGTCTTACATTCTGCCAAGTTGGGGTCGAGATGGGGTGCCACGTCAGGGCAAGAGTAGTCCTTTGAAAACGTATTTAACAACCCATATTTCAACTGCATCGAATAAACCTAGACCTCAAACCCTTGACTTTTTCTTTATATTTTTTTATTGACTGAAGGTTACCCCTACGACACAAATGGTGCCACATTGGGGAAAAAGTAGTTTCTTTGAAGATGTATGGAACAACCCTTAAGCCACATGCATCAGATAAACCTAGACTTTGAAGTCAAACCTAAGACCATGTGGAACATACCCATGACTTAACTTTTTGTTTTCTATTAATTTAGGGGTACCCCTATGACCTAATAAACGTCCAACCCTCTTTATCTTGTTCATACATTTTTCTAAGTTGGGCTTGGGAAATGGTGTCATACTGGGGCTAGAGTATTCTTTTGAGGATGCATGTAACAAACCATAAACCATGTGCATCAAATAAACACAAACCTCGAAGTCAAACCTATGAGCATGTAGAGACTATCCACGACTTTTCTTTCTATTTTTTATTCACTCAGGGGTACTCCTATGACCCAATAGAAAGCCCAACCTGTCTTACCTTGGTATTAAATTCTACAAAGTTGATGTCAAGATGGGGTGCCACTCCAGGATAAGAGTAGACCATTGAGGATATATGTAACAACTCATAATCCACGTACATTGGATAAACCCAGACCTCGAAGTCAAACCTAAAACCATGTTGAGCATACCCATGACTTTTCTTTTTGTTTTTTTTTTCTTATTGACTCAAGGGTACTCTTACAACCCAACACAATGCCCAGCCCGCCTTACCTTGGTCTTACATTCTGCCAAGTTGGGGTCGGGAAGGGGTGCCACATCGGGGTAAGATAAGTTTTTTGAGAATTTATGTAACAACCCATAAACCATGTGTATCAGATAAACCCTAACTTCAAATTCAAACCTAAGGTCATGCAAAGTATACCCATGACTTTCTTTTTGTATTTTTACTGACTCAAGAGTACCTCTATGATCCAACACAATGCCCAACCCACCTTACCTTGGTCTTACATACTGCCAAGTTGGGGTTGAAAAAGGGGTGCCATGTTGGGGCAAGAGTAGTCCCTTGAGGATTTATGTAACAACACATAAACCACGTACATTGGTTAAATTTAGACCTCGAAGGAAAAACCTAAGACTATGTGGAGCATACCTTTGACTTTTTTTAAAATTTTTTTTATTGACTCAAAAGTATATCTACGACCCAACACAATGCCCAACCCACCTTACCTTTATCTTACATTCTGTCAAGTTGGGGTCAAGAAGGGGTGTCACGTCGAGAGAAAAGTAATTCATTGAGGATGTATGTAACAACTCATAAGCAATGTACATCGGATAACCCCAAACATCAAAGTCAAACCTAAGACCATGCAGAATATACCCATAACTTTTGTTTTCTATTTTTTATTGACTCGGGATACCCCTACGACCCAACACAACACTCAACCCGTCTTACCTTAATCTTACATTTTTCCAAGTTGAGGTCGAGAAGGGGTGCCACGTTGGGGCAAGAGTAGTCCCTTGATGATATATGTAACAACCCATAAGCTAGGTGCATTAGATAAACCCATACCTCAAAGTCAAACCTAAGACCATATGGAACATACTCATGACTTTTTTTTTTGCTTTTATTTTACTCAGGGGTACACCTATGACCCAACACAACACCTAACCCACCTTTCCTTGGTCTTGAATTCTACCAAGTTGGGGTTGAGAAAGGGTGCCATGTCGGGGAAAGAGTAGTCATTTGAGGATGTATGTGACAACCCATAAGCCACATGCATTTGATAAACATAGACTTCAAAGTCAAACCTAAGATGATGTAGAGCATACCCATTACTTTTTCTTTCTATTTTTTTTAATTGACTCAGAGGTACCCGTATGACCCAACACAACGCCCAACTCGTCTTACCTTGGTCTTACATTCTACCAAGTTGGGGTCGAGAAGGGGTGCCATGTCGGGGCAACAGTAGTCCTTTGAGAATGTATGTATCAACCCATAAGCCACACGCATCAAATAAACCCAGACCTCAAAGTCAAACCTAAGACCATGCAGAGCATACCCATGACTTTTATTTTTGTTTTTTTATTGACTCATGGGTACGACTACGTCTCAACACAATGCTCAACCCTCCTTACCTTGGTCTTACATTTTGCCAAGTTGGGGTCAGGAAGGGGTGTCACGCTGGGCCAAGAGTAGTCATTTGAGGATGTATGTAACACCTCATAAGCCACATGCATTAGATAAACCCAAATGTTGAAGTCAAACCTAGGACCATGCGGAGCATACCCATGACTTTTGTTTCTATTTTTTATTGAGTCAGGGGTACACCTACGACCCAACACAACGCCCAACTAGTCTTACCTTGGTCTTAAATTTTTCCAAGTTGGCATCAAGAAAAGGGTGCTATATCGGGGCAAGAGTAGTCCCTTGAGAATGTATGTAACAACCCATAAGTCATGTGGATCAGATAAACTCAGACCTCAAAGTCAAACCTAGGACCATGCGAAGCATACTTGTGACTTTTCTTTCTACTTTTTTTATTGACTCAGGGGCCCTATGACCCAACACAACGCCCAACCTTCCTTACTTTGGTCTTACATTCTGCCAAGTTTTGATCGGAAAGGGGCACCACGTCGGGGAAATAGTAGTCCCTTGAGGATGTATGCAACAACCCATAAGACATGTGCATCGAATAAACCCAGACTTCAAAGTCAAATCTTAGACCATGCGGAGCATACCCATGACTTTTCTTTCTATTTTTTATTGACTCAAGAATACACTTACGACCCAACACAACGCCCAACCTACCTTACCTTGGTCTTACATCCTGCCAAGTTGGGGTCAAGAAGGAGTGTCACATCTGGACAAGAGTAGTCCCTTTAGGATTTATGTAACAAAACATAAGCCACGTGCATCAGATAAACCGAGACTTTGAAGTCAAACCTAAGACCATGCAGAGCATAGCCATGATGTTTTTTTGTTTTATTGACTCAGTGGTACCTCTAAGACCCAACACAACGTCTAACATGTCTTTCCTTGGTCTTACATTTTTCCAAGTTGGGGTCAATAAGGGGTGCCACACCGAGGCAAGAGTAGTCCTTTGAGGATGTAACACATTGTCCAACCTGTCTTTCCTTGGTCTTATATTTTGCCAAGTTGGGGTCGGGAAGGGGTGTCACACCGGCGCAAGCATAGTCCCTTGAAGATGTAACACAATGTACAATCTGTCTTTCCTCAGTCTTAAATTTTGCCAAGTTGAGGTCAGGAAGGGGTGCCACACTGGGCAAAGAGTAGTCCTTTGAGGATGTATGCAACAACCCATATGTCAATTGCATCGGATAAACCTAGACCTCGAATTCAAATTTGAGACCATGAAGAGCATACCCATGACTTTTCTTTTTGTTTTTAATTGACTCAGGGGTACCCCTATGACCTAAGGGGTGCCACGTCGGGGCAAGAGTATTTCTTTGAGGATGTATATAACAATCCATAAGCCACATGCATCGGATAAACCCAAACCTCGAAGTCAAACCTAAAACCATGTGGAGCATATTCATGACTTTTTCTTTCTATTTTTTTACTCAAGGGTACCCCTACGACCCAAAACAATCTCCATCCTACCTTATCTTGTACTTACATTTTGCCAAGTTGGGCTCAAGAAGGGGAGCTACACTAGGGATAGAGTATTCCTTTGAAGATGTATGTAACAACCCATAAGCCATGTGCATCGGATAAACCCAGACCTTGAAATCAAACCTAAGACAATGCAAAACATATCCATGACTTTTCCTTTTGTCTTTTTATTGACTTAGGGGTACCCCTACGACCCAACACAATGTCCAACTCATCTTTCCTTGATCTTACATTTTGCAAAGTTAGGGTCGGGAAGGGGTGCCACTCTAGGGAAAAAGTAGTTCATTGATGATGTGTGTAACAACCCATAAGCCACGTGTATTGGATAATCAGAGACCTCAAAGTCAAACCTAAGATCATGCAAAGCATACCCTTGACTTTTCTTTCTACTTTTTTTATTGACTTACTTGTACCCCTACGATAATACACAACATCCAACCCACCTTACATTGGTCTTATATTCTGCCAAGTTGGGGTCAAGAAGGGGTGCCATGTCAAGGCAAAAGTAGTCCTTTGAAGATGTATTTAACAACCCATAGGGCATGTACATTGAATAAACACAAGCCTCAAATTTAAACCTAAGTCCACGCACAACATACCCATGGCTTTTCTTTTTTAATTTTTTTTATTGACTCGAGGGTACCCCTACGACCCAACACAACACCCAACCCACCTTAGCTTTGTCTTACATTCTACCAAGTTGGGGTCAGAAAAGGGTGCCACACCGGGATAAAACTAGTCCTTTAGGATATATAACAACCCATAAGCCATGTGCATCGGATAAATCCAGACTTCAAAGTCAAACCTAAGACCACTCAGAGCATACCTATGACTTTTATTTTTATTTTTTTAATTGACTTAGGG
Source organism: Sequoiadendron giganteum (assembly GCA_007115665.2). Taxonomy (NCBI): domain Eukaryota; kingdom Viridiplantae; phylum Streptophyta; class Pinopsida; order Cupressales; family Cupressaceae; genus Sequoiadendron; species Sequoiadendron giganteum. Next base: position 127,758,812 of record CM021104.1, read on the forward strand.
ATACCTTTACAACCTAACACAATGACAAACTCGCCTTACCTTGGTTTTATATTTCACCAAGTTGGGGTTGGAAATGGGTGTCATGCCGGGGTAAGAGTAGTCCTTTGAGGATGTATGTAACAACCCAAAAGCCATGTGCATCGGATAAATCCAGACGTCGATGTCAAACCTAAGACCATGCAGAGCATAACCTCTTGACTGTTTTTTTTATTGACTCAAGGGTACCCCTACGACCCAACACAACGACCAACCCACCTTACCTTGGTCTTACATTCTGCCAAGTTGGGGTCAGGAAGGGGTGCCATGTCAAGGCAAGAGTAGTCCCTTGACGATGTATGTAACAACCCATAAACCACGTGCAACGGATAAACCTGAACCTCAAAGTCAAACCTAAGGTCATATGGAGCATACCCTTGACTTTTCCTTTTGTTGTTTTATCAACTTAGGGGTACCCCTATGACCCAACACAATGCCCATCCCGCTTTACCTTGATCTTACATTCTTCCTAGTTGGGGTCAGAAAAGGGTGCCATGCCGAAGCAAAAGTAGTCCTTTGATGATGTATGTAACAACCCATAAGCCATGTGCATCGGATAATCTTAGACCTCAATGTGAAATCTAAGACCATGTGGACATATCCATGATTTTTTTTCTATTTTTCTTATTGACTAAGGGGTACCTTTACGACCCAACACAACGTCCAACCCGCCTTACCTTGGTCTTACATTCTACAAAGTTGGGGTCAAGAAGGGGTGTCACACCGAGGCAAGAGTAGTCCTTTGAGGATGTATGTAACAACCCATAAGCGATGTACATCAGATAAACCCAGACCTCAAAGTCAAAAAACCTAAGACCATGCAGAGCATACCCATGACTTTTTTTCTATTTTTTTTTACTGAGGGGTACCCCTACGACCCAGCACAATGCCCAACCTTCCTTACCTTGGTCTTACATTCTACCATGTTGGGGTCAGGAAGGGGTGCCACGCCGGGGCAAGAGTAGTCCTTTGAGGATATATGTAACAACTCATAATCCATGTGCATCGAATAAACCCAAACCTCAAAGTCAAACCTAAAACCATGCAAAGTTTACTCATGACTTTTATTTCTATTTTTTTATTGACTTAGGGATACCCCTACCACCCAACACTACGCCCAATCCGCCTTACCTTAGTCTTACATTCAACCAAGAGTAGTCCCTTGAGGATGTATGTAACAACCTAGAAGCCATGTGCATAGGATAAAACCAGACCTCGAAGTCAAACCTAAGACCATGTGCAGCATACCGATGAATTTTATTTCTATTTTTTTTATTGACCTAGGGGTACTCCTACGACCCAACACAACGCCCAACCCACCTTACCTTGGTCTTGTATTATGCCAAGTTAGGGTCAGAAAGGGGTGTCACGTTGGGGCAAGAGTAGTCCCCTAGGGATGTATGCAATATCTCAGAATCCACGTGCATCGGGTAAACCCAGACCTCAAAATCAAACCCAAGACCATGTAGAGCATACCCACGACTTAACTTCTTTTTTTTGTTGAATTAAAAAAGTATCCCTATGACCCAACCCAACACCCAACCCATTTTACCTTGGTCTTACATTCTACCAAGTTGGGGTCAAGAAAAGGGTGTCACTCTAGGGCAAGAGTGGTCCCTTGAGGATGTATGCAACAACCCATAAGCCATGTGCATAAGATAAACCTAAACTTTGAAGTCAAACCCGAAATCATGGGGAACAAACTCACGACTTTATTTATTTGTTTGTTGAATCTAGAGTATCCCTATGATCCAACCCAACACCCAATTCGTCTTATATTCTGCCAAGTTAGAGTTGGGAAGGAGTGTCATATTGGGGCAAGAGTAGTCCCCTAGGGACTTATGGAACAACCTGTAAACCACGTGGATCAGGTAAACCCAAACCTCAAAGTCAAACCCAAGACCATGTGGAGCATACCCATGACTTTCTTTCTTTTTTATTTTATTGACTCAAGGGTATCCATACGATCCATACCAACACCCAACCCGCCTTACTTTGGTCTTACATTTTGTCAAGTTGGGGTCAGGAAAGACTGTCCTTCTAAGGTAAGAGTAGTCCGCTGAGAATGTATGTAATAACTCGTAAGCCATGTGCATCGTGTAAACCTAGACCTCGAAGTCAAACCCTCAAGACCATAGGGAGCATACCCATAACTTCTCTTTCTTTTTTTTATTGACTCAAGGGTATCCCTACAACCTACCCCAACACCCAACCCGCCTCACCTTGGTTTTACATTCTGCTAAGTTGGGGTCGAGAAGGGGTGTTCTTAATTCAATTTCAACATAGATAATTCAATTACTATCGATGTTTCTAACATAATCAAATTATTGAAAACATATTAGGTATTAAAAATTGAAGGAGAAAGATAATAGGAAAATAGATCTAGATATAAAATAGATAGAATGAGAAGTGAAAGATAAAAAGTATAAAAAGAAAATAAAAGAAACAAATAGAGAGAAAGAGGTAGGGACATGGTGAGACAACAAAGGAAAGGTTGTGAGAGAAAGTCAAAAAATAAATAGTAGACAAAAATGATAAAAATATCAAAAATGAATCATTAAAATTAAAGAAATTAAAATAAATAAAAAATAACATAGAGATGAATAAATAATGAATGACCAAAAAACATAGAGAGGGAATGAAGACAGAGAGACAAAGATATACTCACGTAAGCAATTTGAATAAATAATAAAAAAAATTAGAAAGATATAAAAGACATAAATAAAGTGGAGAGAAAATTTCAAACATAGAGATAAATATTATAAAAAGTGTCGAGGGAAATGACAAATAAAAAGAGGGACAATAGAAGAAGAGTTGTACATGGGAAGAAGAGTCGTAGAAGAAAGTTAAGAAATTGATATTCAAGATGAACATGTAAACCGGTAACTAGAACTGTAAGAGTATTGACCTAAAGAAATGATCATTAAATCCTTTCCAAAATTCGGTTAGAATTCATAGATTAATAGTAATATGGAGGAGCAAAACCAAATTTTGCTATATGAGTACGAGTAACTAATTATAATCAATCTCACGAAAGAAGTGGAATTAAGAGGAAGAAGAGGTTTATGGAAATTTGGTGTGTTTTAGATATAATAAGAGATAAATATGTTGTCCATATAAATGGTTGTGGCTTTTGGACTTTTTGTTAGAGAGTCGCGCTTTTGAAATCCCATCTTTAGGATATTGAGAGTGAAGTTGAAAAGTGAGTGCAAATCGTAAAGAAATGGTGAAAGAAGTCCACTAGTCAAGTTCAATGTAGAGTGTTTGATGTTAGAGGAGAGGTAAGAGATAGAAGAAATATGTGTGCCAAGGTAATTCTAATATAATGAGGTTTATGAAAATCGATGAAGAATGTTCAATATTTAATTTAAAGTTAAGTTGAATTTAGTAGATATGTAAAAGTGAGTTTAATCCTACTATTAGTGTGTTAAGTTTATATAACAACTCCAAAAAGAAGAAATTATGGGGCTTTATTATATGAAAGAAGAGTATGAGATACAACTCAAAGAAGGATACTAATTGGAAGAAGAAAAGTTGGATTTGTTGATCTTGGGGAGATGTTGGGATTCATGCAAGACAAATTAGATGCTATAGAGATAACATAAAAAATAGGAACTATTGCAAAAGAGTACAAAATATTGATGTTTGGGACAACTAGAAAATAAAGGTATAAAGATAGAGAAAATATCATCAAAGCTATTTTAAAATCGAGAGAAAAATAAAAAAAATTGATATCCCTAATTTTACAGATAGGATTAGAATTAAAATGATATTTAATATATGAGAAAACAAATGACCTAAAGAAATTAAAGTTGGCATGCACCAAACTAAAAGGACTCCATCAAGTGGGATCAAGAAAACTTTGAAAAAGTTAGAATGGGAAATGGAAAGATAATGACTTGGGAAACAAATTCAAAGTTAAAAGGGTAAAACTTTGCATGTTGATTATACATTGAGTTTGTTTAGGAATCAAAGGATGAGTGTGAATGTATAATTTGACCATAAAGACATGTCAAATATGAAAAAGATGAAAATTCCCACATGTAAATGGAATTTACCTTTCCAATTAATATTAATTTGACATCACTAAGCTACTTTTTATCTAAAAAGCATATCAATGTGCTTCAAGAGCATAATAGAATTTATCAAATCTACAAAGTGTTGAAGAAATGGGGTATAAGGATAGAAGGAAAATCATTGTTAATGATAAGTAGGTTTGGGAACAAAAATTATATAAGTATTTTGAGAATTATTGAAGAGTGATAATTTTATTTGGATGTGTTCAAGTTGGACTTCTATGTACTTTGATAGGTTGATTATTATTTGCTCATCCCTCTTAACACACCATCAAATTAGTATTAGGGAAGGTTCAAATCATCCATTTTTTAGTTAAATTTAGAAAAATTGAATTTAACCTGATTTGATTTTAGTTGGAAGTAATATTTGGATTAATCCTAGCACAATAAGTTGAGCTACTATGAGAAGTCAATGAGAGAGAAGTCATTGAGTGTTAACTTCATAAAAGAGGAGAGTTAGATTAGACAAAAGATGAATAAATATTGGAAGAAGAAGAGGATGCTAAGCACCAAATGTTGTTGATCTTGTAGAGATGGTGATAGTTATGCAAGCATATTTCGATGTTATAAAGATGGCATAGAGAAGAAGATTTCAATCGACATGCATCCCTCTAATCAAATCACATTATTAGAAAGAGTTTGAATGTAAAAGAAAATATAAGTACTAAGAAACAGGTGATTAATGGTCAATTTTTTTACAAAGTTTCAATCTTGAAGCAAAGCATATGTGTGCAAAGGATTTTACTTGGAAATTCTACAAGTGTAAGGGAATGCCACATAGAAGAAGACAACAAATTTCTAGCTACATAAATTTTAAAGATGTCTACTAATAAGATATATAAATTAATCTAGAAAAATAATTGGAACCAAAAGGAAAACCTAGAACTATTCTAATCAACAATTTTTTTTCTTTTTTTATATTTCTTCGAGATAATAAAAATTGAAGTCTGTTAAACAAAACTGGACAATATTAGTATTCCAAATGTCAATTTGAATGCCAACTTGTTCCTTAAGAGTTTTCATTCTCAAGAATCCCAATCTCTACACTTGTAGGCTTGCAATTCTAAGCTATAGTTGTTGAACCACAATATATAGCTTGGAAAAAGAAATTATTTTTATTTTTTCGAATTTCAAGTGCATCACTTCTCCTCTTCCCAGTGCATTATATAAATAAATCTCTCCTTTTCTATTGCACCTCAATCAAAGGAAATATATCACTCAAATCTTGGTAGTAACCAAACATTTAATTAACAACTCAATCCCTCAAATTAAGGCGGTCAATTGGCAGGTTAGAGGCCAATAATACCATCTACTTGCATTATTAAGAATACAATAGATAGCAACAAATTTTTTAATAAATTCCTACTACTATGTTGGTCCTCATTCACATGAAGATTTATATTATAAACTCAAAATGAACTAAAATTGAATTGATAATTATTTGGTGGTAGATCAAGTTAACTGATTTATTCCAGTAATCAATTTTCCCTAATTGACAAGTATGGATAAATGTGATACCAACACAACACAACTACTCTAACTAAAAGACACAATCCTATATAATTACCAACAAATACTTAATGTTGTTGACTAAAAAGGGCACATTACAAGTTCTCCCTCCCCAAGCTCACTTGCCCTCAAGAAAGATATTACTAGGTGATCTAGGATATTAGCCAAATCCAAAGTAGCATCCTCTCAAGGTAAACCTTTCCATCACACCAAGAGCTCAATCCATACTCAATTCAACAAACACTTCTCTCTAGTTCCAAGAATTTTCTTAGGCACTAACAATAACTTTCCCCCATCATCAAGGTGTGAAGGCTTAGTCGAAAGTGTTATTTTCTATCCCACATTTTTTTGAATAGGATAAAAGATTGTTTTGTGGATCTAACTGTTTGGAGAAAGCTCCAACTAATAAGTCACTTTTCCAATAAGTTGAACCATTATGTAAGGTCCATTAAGTGGGGTATGAATTTTTCAATTCTAATCTTTTTCAAGGATGAGTACTTGCAAGCTGCAACTAGAGGAAAATCATGTCTCCTACCTCTAAATGCCTCTCCATTCAATCCTTGTTAGCATAATTTTTTGCTAATTTATGCATTCTTAAGTTGATCGCATGAACCCATCAAAAATTATCTACTCTACTAAATGAAGTATCTTACTATGGTTTCTTGTGTCTCTTGAAGTGTTACTTCAACAAATATTGGAGTATCATGTGGTAGGTAGTATTGTAGAAATACTCCCCTATGTGCAACCACCATGGAAGACCCTACTTCGTATGTACTTAATACAACCATAATTTGTTATATGTTTTTCTTGAATTGATGATTAAATGTATTGTGGATAATAAATAAGGCGATCTTTTGGAAATATTCTTGCATATCATTTTTATGTTTTAATTTCATTACCATGGAAGTGGATTGTACTCGTATACCGTAGAATGCAAATTAGATTATAAATGGATTATTATATAGTTAAAGCTTAGAATGTTCAACTAACAGATTAATGTGATACATAATTGATACTTACGATCACATTGGTAATGTGCAAGAAGGCAATGATGTTAGCATGAGAAGGGAGAACCATCAAGAGTGAATCAAAAGACTAATTCATGAGGATATAAATTTGATCCCATTCGGGGCCTAGAAACAAGTGGAGTTAATGTATTGGAGGACTAAGGGTGTGAGGACTTTTAGTTGGGATTCATGTGAGGTGTAAGTGGGGATTAGGTCTTGGAAACCCCTAACTAAGTTTGAAACTCGGATGGAACCTTGAGTGGGATTTTAATGAGAGTTGTTGGTCAAATTTTTGGGTTAGGGTGCAAAAATAAACCCCCTAGGGTCTATACCATAGTGGTAGGGATCAAGTAGACATACAATAGTGCCCCTACAACATGATTTGACCCCTAAAAATCCTTCATAATAGAGAGTGACGAATTTTGAGAAGAGGATGGGGTGAAAAGATGGAGTGGTTATCAAAATACATGTTCTCATTAATGGGGAAATGATCTTCATTGATGGGGGAAGGTACACTCCACACCTTCCAATCCAAGAGTTGCAATTGTGAAACTTCTATATTTGGAGAGGAAGAAGGAGGAGGGTGTTACCCACTTCTCCCTTTGGAGAACTTTGGTGGAGATAGCAGACATAATGGGAAGAGGAGAGGATTCCACCTCTTTGGGAGGATAGTGTTTCAAATGGCTTGACGTGGAGAAAAGATGGCTGAAAGAGTTCAATCCCTTCACCTAGAAGAAAGAAGATAAGTTCTTCTTGCTTTCCTTTACCCTTGTTTATTGGTTGTAAGAAGGTGACATAATGCATGGTTCATGGTTGAAAATAGAAAGTAGAGAACCTAGATGCATGCAAATTTGTGCTTTATGTTTGGTTTATCCCTTGCAAAAAAAAAAAGAGAGAGAAAAGACTCCATTTATCTTCATGGAGCTAAAAGAATTCCTTGCTTGGGGGTATGGCTAGAGCCCACGAGGCTCCATGACGCCATTATGGTAGGGTGGAGAGCAAGCCTTGTTCAGTCATGTGTCATTCATTGTAGTTCTTGAGGTTTGTTTGTGATATGGAAAGCTGATATGCTATTGTAGCATGAAAGAGAATGGATCTAAGAGAAAATTGTTTTGACATTCATTTTATTTGTAGTGGTGTTTTTAGAAAAAAAACATTGTACCCATTGTCCCTTGAAGGAAATTTTCCTTGTAAATAAATTACGGTGAAGTAAATCAAATGCATGTGCCTTTTATTTTCCATATTATTAAGAATGTGGTTGTAATAAAATAAATCAAATAACATTAGAAGAAAGGATGGAATTGTATTGATCATTTTGACTGCAAGCAGATTTGTATTATTAATAAATCCCCTTGAGGATAGTCTGGGAGTAGTATTCCTTCTAGCTCTTGAGGTAATAGGGAGCCTCCTAGGGATTAGGATTTTGGGCAGCCATCATTTAATAAAATGCACTTGGAATAAATATTTAAATATACCCTGTAATGGCACCGAATAATGTATTATGTTCAAAGTTTAAATGAGCAGATCATGCTAGAGGCAATGAAGAAAAGTATGTCCATTGTATTAAATTCTATATTTAAGATTTTAGAATTACCCATTTATGGGTGTCTTCCTTGATCGCCCATTTATTTCTGAAAAAGTATTTGCATCTTCTTATACATTTGTAGAACAACAAAGAGAGTAGGAGTTTTGAAGCTACAAATAAATGAATCGTGTTTCTATACGTAAACATTTGAGGGCAAATCAACGATACACAAATTTTGCAATATTTTGAAACAGAAGAAATAAACCAGAGATCAAGATTTATAGATATAAAAAGGAGTAAAATAAAATGTATATATAAGAGAAAACAGTTTACGCGCAATGTCACACTCTCTGTGAAAAAGTGAACACAACTTAGCAAAGAGTATCTAGCATAATCAATAGTGAAGGGGATGAGTCTACTGTAAGTTGGGCAGTAGTGCAACCACCCACTTACCCCACCGGATTGTCCCAGTGCATCGAGCCGCTCACCTTACTTCCCAACGCTATCTGCTCAAAAGAAAACAAGTCTCATAAAATATAGGAGAACCGGGATCAAATTTTGGGCTAGGTTATAGGGTCTCGCTTGGCCCTCTCATCTGGATGAGAAGATTGACCAGATTGGTGGACGTGAGTACGATGCCACAAACGGAGTGGCAGAGCAAAATGAAGGTCACCAGTCCATTCTATGTCTCTCAAAGAATTTCAGTTTCCAATGGATCATAGCATATCATCCGACCATAATAATGATGATGAGCCTAATCCTATTGGATCTCAGGTATTCAACCCCACTCTTGAAAAAGGCATTGATTAATTTCCACTTTAGTTGTTGACTGTACCTTCGAGTGTCAGTGTAAATCAACGCTCCAGAATACGCTACAATAAATCCCATTGGCATTAAGCTTTTATTCTGTGAAAATTACTAATGTGAGAACTAAAGTGTTTGGCATGGTCGCCCCCTAGCCTCCTTCGAAATGTGATAGGACAGGTGACTTATATTTTAGTCTTCACCATAGTCCGGGATAGCTGTGGAGCCGTGTCAATTATCAACACGTGAGTGGTTTTAATTCATAAGTGCACAATGAATATGAATTCATTGCTCCATCTACGTATCTTGATAGGGATTGACATCCCATGCCTGTTTAAGACTTGGAATTTACCACCGAAGTAGAGCATGACATGGGCGGTGGATTTGGTAGATGAATCCTTGCCATAACCCGACTGTCACTGCCCTTCCGACCTAACTCTTGACTGGCAGTGACGAGTGTTGCACACGCTACAATGTCACTCTATGAAGATTGCGATCTGCTGGGAAGTATACCCTTCTGAATAACATTTAATGGAAGCAGATTTAGGCAATCAGAATAATAACAATAACAATAAAATAAACTAGGATAAGCATCCACTTGTAGCTTTCCGAGATCTAGTAGATGATGGTGATGAACTTCACCTGTTTGACTGCAACCTCTTTCGTCTGCTTGAGTAAATGTTTGTCATCATCTCATTAGTATGTTGGGTGTAGATGACTTTTCTATGTCATGATGAAAGCATGGTCTGGGCAGCTTTTGACTCGTATGTAATTCTTGCCAAAGTTTATTTAATCAATCAACTATCCTCAGTAATATATATGCCTATGTAGATTTCATAGCTGGAGCCATAGTAATGGCGTAGGTACATTTCACCAGCCTGGTTGCAGGATGGTATTAGCTTGGGAAAAAAAAATAATTAATTTGAGAACAATAATGTGTATGTACTTCACTTTCAATTTTGGGCGCTATCCTTATATAATATTACTTGCTTTAGCTGTATAGATTCGATACCACTGATGTATCTTTCGAGAATGGTAATAAACCCATTTACTATGATAAAGTAAGTAAAATTTATTTAGCGTTATATTGGCAAGATTCATTGGAGTTTGGTAAAAATAAATATTAGGTAAATATAAAAGTATAGTTACATAGAATTAAAGTATTTTAAAATGAGGATATTAACATTATAGATAAGAGAAATTATCAATATTAATGTTAGTTGATTCTATAAGAATATATTAGTACAATATTCCTGGGTGATATCAATAGAAATAAAATAACAATAATTATTATTATGTTAATTTTAAAGTAAAATAAATAATAAGAATATAAATATATCTTTATGTATAAAAATATACGCCACTCAATCTATATCTTTTATATTTTTTTATGGTACCACAAAGATGTTTCAAAGATGTACAATTATATTGTTAAATGTGACTTTTATATTCTTATATGCAGCATTATTGCTGCACTTGATAATAGTCATTGATAATAGTCAATTCACTATCTTTAATAATAAAAGTAGTCGTAATAATAAGATGATCTTTCAATCATGATGAATTTGAATAGATATTGTATTTGAAATTAAAATAAATGACATTGGAGGAATATGATGCTAATAATATTAATAATATTATGAAGGGAAGGAAATATAGCATAAGGGAATATTTGTGCAAAAATACCATAAGAAATCTATTGGAGGGGATTGTTTGAGAGCACCCTAAATTAATATGTTAATGAAATTAAAATTATTTGTGAAGGGTTCACAGTTGGTTAGAGCACTATAATAGGTATTTTCATAAATAGATAAGTTATTATTATGTTGTCAAATTTTTAACGAATAGTGTAAATTGTACAACTAGTAATAATATATAGTGAATACATATAGTAATATCTCCATGGTAACTTTATGGTGTTAATTATTTAAGGGGAAAATTTAAATGTACATTAAATTCATAAAGTAATAACTCTATATTGACTTTATAGAATTAGATGGTAAAATTTAAATAATTTTGGAAATTATCCTTACCAACACCATGGCCCTATAAATAGTAGTAGCAACTAATGAAATAATGGTAGTATATTCTTTAACCCCAAGGAAATAAAATAAAATAAGCAATTACAATATTAAAGCATCAATAAAGGATATAATAGGCCATGTGATATGGGCAATGTAACTAAATAGGCATTAAAAGAGAGTTATTAGTTTGGGAACTAATAGGGATGATATTAATACCCAAGAATAATATGGTCAATTATAAGAATAATATTCTTAATTGAATAAACAATGATAATCATAAGTGCAAGATTAACTTTGAATAATTCTCTATCCCATTCTAAAAAGAGGGAAAAGAAAAAAAAAATTGAGTGGATTTCTCTATCAAAATTATGGGCATGACACACCATACTCAAGTTGTCTAATGAATAGTCACAAAAAATCCTCACATACCCCTCAACCCACTTGTTTAATATCTCCAACTGCCAATCCCTATGGGGGTGATAATTGGTTCTATATTTTAACTCTATCCTTGTCAATCTAGATAAATCCTAACAAAAAATACTCATGAAATTTGCATCCCTATTATTAACATAGTACAAAGAATTCTATGCAATTGAAAGATTTCCATAAAGAAAATGTTTTCTACCTATGTTGCTTTGAACTCATTAGGAATGGAGATGGAGTGGGAAAAATTCATTAAACAATCAATCAAAAACCACAAAGATACAATTTATTCCCCTGCTCAAGGCAAGCATATAATGAATTCCATGACATAGATTTCCAAGACGAAAACCCTTTTGTATGCACATGAAGGTTTGGGAGTTTATGAGAAAGAACACCCTTATGTTGGTGGATCTATATGGGATGCAAATTCAAGTAAGGAACTTGATCAGTGAACTTTAAATCAAAATTTCTATTGCCTTGGGAGAGTAAGGGTTTAAGGGTTTCATGCCTCAAAACCCCAGGTGGTCACTATTGTGAAGTTTGTGTAGATCTAGGGTGGAAATTCCAGGGAATATCTAATCTATGATTAGATCATGGATATATAGAAGAGTTAGGGTCATCACAAGGAGCAACCAATCAACGTAAATACCCTAGACGCCCCTACCTAACAGTTGGCAACCATTGGTTGATTATCAATTCTTAGAACAGTTGTAACAACTCCATTATAAGGTCTGTGATTTTGTATTTAATATCCAAATTAAACTATCTCTTGCAACTTGTCCATTACTGCGATTTTGTATGAACTAGATTTGGTCTTAGAGAATTTCATATTAATTTGTTTACTATATAGTATCATATTGTGTGCATAATCTTGGTGATTGAGATGTTCTTTTTGCACACCATTGATTCATTTTAGTGTTAATTGTAAAGCTGACTATGATGTATGTACTGATCCTAGCTTCATGATTTTAAAATTGGTCAAGTCTGTAAAAAAACCCTAGGGTTATTACATAGGTATCAGAGCTTGGCATCTTGCCAACCTAAGTAAATTTTCACGAGTGATAGAGATCTGAGGTACCAATAAAGAGAGAAGAAGAAGGCTACCATGGGTGACAAGGAAGATGACAATGCTCGAGAATTTGTTAGGGAAACCAAATAATTATAGTCTAACATGAGGGGGACTATGGTGGAAATGGTTTAAATTTTGAGGGGATTGAACCAACAATTGAGTGTTGATAGAATTCTGCAAAATGGAGCAGAAGGAAGCAGCTCAGGTGGTGAGAACTCAACAGCCTTTGTGCAAAATTTCAAAGCCAAATTCTTGGAAAAGGGAACAAAAAATGAATTAGAAGTGCCACCTGAACAGTAGGGATGAAATCACCAGGCTTCATAATGAATACCATGCTTTAAGCGCTTCCATATGTAGAGATTTAACTTTCATAAAATTCTATGACATGAAGACAAGGAGTGGGCATACGAGAAGCTATGAAGAGAGGAAGTACATCCAACACCATTTGGGAAAGATCACCATTCCAACTTTTGATGGATCAAGGAGCTCCTCAACAAGGGCTTGGTTGCAGAAATTAAACACATATTTATCCTTGAATCCAATGTATAAGGAAGGAGGCAACAAGTTTTCCACCTTGCATCTTGAGGGTTTGGCCCACAAATGGTGGTATCATGGCATGGTAATGCAAGGGCATGGCTCCAATATGACCTTGAAAGAATTTAGTCAAAAATTGATAGAGAGATTTGATAGGAAAGATCCAAAGATTCATTTATGAGAATTATCACAGTTGGAGCAAGAGGGCAAAGTGGAAGTCTATGTAGCAAAATTTGAGAATTTCAGTGATGGTCCATGATGTGACAAAAATAAGATTCACAGTCCTTTTTAGTGAAGGCCTATCTGAACCCCTCAAAGGATTGGTGAGGGAATTTGATCCAAACTCATTGAAAGATGCTATTAGGAGAGCCTTGAACTTGGAAGAATCAATCGGTAAGGATAAGTAATATTCCAAGAAAGCACCTCTTATGTGCCCAAGAAGTTTCCTCAAAAGGAAATTCTTCCACCTAGGGCTTTACCTCCCAAACCCCAAAAAACAAAGGTATCTAAGAATGAGCTCCAAAGGAAAATATTATGTTTAACATGTAGGGAGCCATGACAACCAATCACCGTTGTTTGGGGAAGGTCCAAATACACTATATTGAGGTGGTTTTAGATGAGGATTCATAGACTGAAGAAGCTAATCTAGAGATTATTGTGAATGGAGAGCACAAAACTCAAGAGGGAGGGCACCCAGGGGGAAAACTTGCAGCACTATTAGGAGCACCTAAGTATCATTCATTTTGGTTCAGAGGAGTTTTGCAAGGACAGTGAGTGACAATCTTGATTGATAGTGGAGCCACCCATAATTTCATTGATGAGAGATTGGTGGATAAGATGGGATTGAGGATTAAAGATTTTGAAGGATTTAAAGTCACGGTGGCCGACGGGTATACTCTACCATGTACTTGAAGGATCTAGTAGTTGGAATTGACTCTTGAAGGTCATAAGATTAGGGATGATTTCTATGTGATCCACATAGGCAATACAAAGGTGGTTTTGGGAGTGCAATAATTACATTCACTTGGGGAATATACATAGAACTATCAAACTATGGAGATGAAGTTCAAATATAATGGGAAGGAGGTAGTCCTTCATGGCCTTTCCAATGGAGGTCCCATGGTGGTTTCAGCCAAGAGGATGGAGAGAGCTTTGCATAGAGATCAAGTAGCATGGGAAATTGAGTGCTTGATTACAGATACAAGGCCCTTCAAGAAAGGAGGTCTTATCATATTGATATTTATCCTATCTTGGATAAACATAGTAAGTTTTTGATGACATTCCTCCTAGTTTAGCCTCGAAGAGGGGGTTCTAGCATGTGATTGAGCTTGAAGAGGGGGAAAAACCAATCATCACTACTCCTTATCACCATCCTTGTGCATATAAGGAAGAGATAGAGATGACAATTAAGGAGTTTCTAGACATGGGGCATATACGTCCAAGCTCTAGCCCATTTGCCTCATCAGTGATTTTGGTCAAGAAGAAAGATGGGACATTGAGGATGTGTATTGACTATAGATCACTCAACAAGAAGAGAATAAAAAGTTGCTACTCAATTCATAGATCGATGAGTTGATAGATGAGCTTCACAACATGACATACTTCTCCAAAATTGAATTGCAATCAAGGTATCATTAGATAAGGATGAGATAGGAAGATGTGCACAAGACAACTTTTAGGTGCCAATATGGACATTATGAGTTTTTGGTCATGTCATTTGGGTTGATCAATACCCCTACTACTTTCCAGTCATGCATGAATCGGGTATTTATTGTAAAATTGAGGAAATTTATATTGGTTTTCTTTGATGGTATATTGATCTACAATAGGACATGGGAGGATCATTTGAAGCATATAGATGAGGTACTCGACATTCTTGAACAACATTCATTCTATGCTAGGTATCTAAATATGAATTCAACTTGACATAAATTTTGTATTTGGGGCATAAGATTAGTGCTCAAGGAGTTAGTGTTGATGAGGAGAAGATTAAGGAAATCCAGGAGTGGCCTAGACCTATAAATTTGTCACAATTGAGAGGATTTGCAGGATTATGCAGCTACTATAGGAGGTTTGTGAGGGGGATTTCATAACTTACAGCTCCCTTGACCAATTTGACGAAGAAAGGAGCATTCTCTTGGAGTCCTATAATGCAACAAGCTTTTGATAAGCTCAAGGAGGCAATACGTACATGTCTTGTCTTGGCTATTCTAGATTTCTCACTTTCTTTTGTACTTGAGTGTGATGCTTCAAGAGAGGGTATTGGAGCGATTTTTGCAAAATAGACATCCTATAGCATATGAGAGTAGGAAGCTCAAGGATTCAAAGAGGAGCTTCTCTATTTATGACAAGGAGATACTATCTATTATGCATACACTTGCCAAATTTTAAACAACACCTGGTGTGTGGGAAGTTTGTGGTCAAAACAGATCATAATAGCCTCACATTCTTCCTCAATCAATGTTATTTGAATGATAGGTAGAAAAAATGGGTAAGTAAATTTTGACATTGAGTATGTGAGGGGAAAAACCAATGTGGTGGTTGATTCACTCTCTAGGAAGCCTTATTTCTGCTCTATTTCTAATATATATGTTGATTGGAAGGCGGAAATAATAGTTGAATATGCCAAAGATTCATTTGCTATTGACACTTTAGATGGAAAGTTACATGATGATAGATACAAGGTATTTGAAGACCACATCTTTTACAAAGATTGTGTGTATCTTGTACCAAAATCTAAGGTGAAGGGGAGGATTTTGAGAGCTTGTCATGACACACCTCTTGCTGGTCATCTAGGTTTCTACAAGACATACAAGAAAGTAAGAGAGCATTTTTCATGGAAGGGACTAAAGAATGTTGTGTTGCGGCATGTTAGGGAGTGTTTGGTGTGCCAACAAAACAAGACCGGACAAGTTTTTCTAGTTGATTTGTGGCAGCCCTTACCCATTCCAAATAAAAAATGGGAGAGCATTTCCATGGATTTCATTATTGGGCTGCCTAAGGTGCAAGGTAAGGACTGTATCTATGTGGTGGTTGATAGGCTTACAAAATATGCCCATTTCCATACCATTCCTTTAGAGTACAAATCCTCAAGTTGTTGATTTGTTTTTTAGAGAGATATTTAGACTTCATGGATTACCCAAGAACATTGTCAGTGACATGGACAGTAGATTCATTAGCTTTCTTTGAAAAGAGCTCTTTCAGTTGACTCACACATAATTGATTCCAAGCACTAGATATCATCCATAAATAGATTGATAAACTAAAATTGTGAATAAATGGATTGAGGGCTACCTAAGGAACTATGTTATAGGGCATAAAACAACTTGAATTAAAGTGGTTACACTTAGGGGGGTTTTGCTACAACACCACACATCACATGTCTATAGGTATGTCACCTTTCAAGGCAATTTATGGTTATGATGCTAATTCATTGATGAGTTTGATCCTTACAAATAGTAGAGTCCTCAGAGCAAGGGATGTGGTGCAACAAAGTATGGATATTTTGAATTCCCTCAAGGAGAATTTGCGTTGTGCCCAAAACTAGCAAAAGATGTATGCATATCAAAATAGAACAAAGAGAGTTTTTGAGGTCGGCAATATGTTTTACTTGAGGTTACAACCCTATAAGAAATCTACCCTCAAGAGGAGTGGTGCAAAGAAGCTAAAAACAAGGTTCTATGGACCATACCTGATCCTAAGGAAGATTGGAGATGTTGCTTATGAACTGGAGCTACCTATGGACAACATGATTCACAATATATTTCATGTGTCATGCCTCAAAAGGGAACTTGGATAGTAAGTCACACTCTCATTGGAGCTGGCTCCTCTTGATGATGAAGTAAAATTGATACTTGAACCTAAAACAATTTTGGATGTGAGGGAGAAAAGGTTGAGGAATAAGGTAATCTCAAAGTACTCAGTGAAATGGAAGAACCTACCTATTGAAGATGCAACTTGGGAAGGTGTGGAGATTTTTGAGCATCCAAGTCAGAGGTTGCTTGAGGACAAGCAATATTTGGGAGGGGGGGACTGTCATGTACCCAATGCTTTGTAGTTCAAAATTTGAAAAGAGCGAGAAAAATAGTGTTTTTCAACACTAAATTAAATATAATAAAATAATATTAAAAAAAAATAAAAAATTATATAATAAAATTCAATCTAGGTCGACCTAAATTAAATATTTTTAAATAATATTATAAGGAATAAATAAAATAAAATAAAAAATTGTTGGACAACCTGCTCTAGGACCTAACGCCTATGATTTGGTAGGTATAAATACTTGTCTTGCTGACTAGGGAAAGATATGAAGATTTTTGGATGAATTTTGGGTGTTATATCTGTACAACAGAAAACCTTGCTATATGCACATGGAGGTTAGGGAGTTTATGATCAAGAATACCCTTGTGTTGGAGCACCTATGTGGGAGGAAAATTCAAGTTGAGTTTGTGGGATTGTTATAAGCTGAAGGTGAAGTTTAGATCTAGCCACTTAGACTGATTGGTAGCATCATCCAAACACGTAGATCTAAAGATCAACAATAAGGAACTCGATTAGATTACTTTAAATCAAATTTTCTATCGCCTTAGGAGAGTAAGGGTTTTAGGGTTTCATGCCTCAAAACCCCAATGGTGGTCCCGCAATACTGGTTTACAATTTTTGGCCAAACTGGACATTGAACTAATTTTTTTTAATAGAATCTTCACTTTTAGGCACCTATAGCTACTAAACCATGAGGAATTTGAAGATGATGCGAACTAGTGATTGTGACATTTTGTTTATAGATTCTAAATATTTTTTAATTTTTTTTGGAATTAGATTACATTTTTTCCATCTCCTTCGAAAACTAGTTTTTAATAGTAAACACCATTTTTAAAGAGTGGTGTTCACCGTATACAACATAACTTTTTTCTATAAAGGATAAAATTCTAATTTTTTTGAATTTAGATTTGTAACTATGATATCTAGCACTTTCATTTGGTTTCATAGTGTTTTATTGGATATTTTTTTCTTAATTAAGTTTTGAAGTCAAACCAATTATAATTTAGACATAGGCAGACCGTATACAACATAATCTTTTTTGAATGTATCGAAATTCAAAAAAAAAATTGTTGGATCAAGGATATCAATACTTAGCACAAACATATTTTGTTGATGTAATTAATTATTTAATTACACTTTATTAAGTTTACTTAGGTAATAATTAGTTTTACTTAATTAATAAGTAAGCTTTATTTAGTTGAGCTAATTTTAGTTCAAAATTAGGTTTTACCTTTAGGGTTATGCATATATTGCTTTTATAAAAGAATTCATCTCTTGTAATTTCTTAATTCCCAAATACAATTCATTTGCACATCTTCATGCAAATTGCTCTTGTTTTTTCTATTTTTCTCTTGTGGAAGGTATTTTTTGGTTTGCATGTCTGATCTTGGTTTCTAACATGGTATTAGAGCCTTGATTTGCAGCCCCTTCTCAATTTTTAGAGAAATACATTGTAAATTTTGTTTGGGGTTCCTCGAGGGTTTCATATCTTGAGCTTATTTATGAATCGTTTTGGATCAGATCAGGCATCTCCATTAGATTCAGAGTGCTAGATTGACTTTTGTTTCATTGATTTTCAGCATCGTTTGCCAGATCAGCAAGGGTTTCAAGTATGGTGATTTTTTTGCAAGATCTAGGGGTAGCCAATTTTTTGGGGCACTTTGGGCACAAACGAAGGTCACCATCGCGTTCATAGCGGCCAAAAACCCTAAGAATGCTTGTCGTTTGGTCGATTTTGGAGTAGTTGATTCGGAAGGCAAATAAAATTTGCCAGAGAGGCCATACGACCTCCCCAACATGTAGTTTGAGGTGCAGATTTAAAAAAAAAATCAAAAGCACTTTAAAAACTACGCTGCCAGTGCAAATCCTCCCACTGTCAAGCGACCACCGCTCAACCGCCAAGTGGCCCCCACAGTGCCACCCAATGGCCTCCTTTATCGACACCGCCATTGACCTCCTCAGCTGACCCACCGTCGTCCTCGCTTAGCCCCTGCGGGCTCCTCCAACAACAGTCACGGTCCTATGGGGGACCGAGCGCTATGTGCCTAGCCCCCAACTGCCTTCACCCTCAGTGCTAGTCACATGGGTGACCAGGGGCTCCGCCCCAACCCCCTGCCCACCAACCCCTGGTCACGCACAAGACCAAGGGCCGAATATTTTTTAGCCCCCTGGGTTGTCTACAAGCCATATTGGCCCTTTTGGAACACTTTCATGAAATTGGGCATAACTTTCGCATACGGTGTCTTTTTTTTGCAAACGAGATACTGTTGAAAAGCTGGTTCTGAGCCCATTCTGTTGGTGTAGGTATTTTTTCCTGATTTTTCTCCAAATTGCTTTTGCATGTCGCTTCAAAGGGCATGTCTTTTGATTGGGTTATCCTATTTCGCCATTCTCACGGCATCAAAAAGTTGATTCAGTCCTCTACACAGATCTGAGGTTTATTTTAATTATGCATTCTTTCTTTTTTTCATGCATTAGGTTTTCTTTTTCTCTTTGATTTATGCATGTTTTGTGTGTTCTCCTTTTACAATCATGGGGTATTGTAATAAATGAACTTATATAAAGTTCCATCAAGGGGGCTTCTTGCATAATAATTTGATTAGAGTGCACTTGCATTACATGCACTTTGATCTCATCTTCATATTGAAGACAACTCACATGAGTTGTATCTTGATTCTGTAGTTTCTTTTGGCCACATCTTGCTCATAGTTTGACACATTTTGGTTCGCATCGGTTCACATCTCAGATTGAGAACCTATGGTTAATGATCTTGAATCACATCAAATTCACATTGGGTCACATCTCAATTTGAGGGCCATTCATTTTATGGTTATTATTCCAGAATCTTCATGGTACTTGCTCCTATGGATCAGTTTTAGTCACAATTTGGCATCGGCATCAAGATTCACATAGCTTTCGAATTCTTTCATCATATCATTCCCTCTTATGGGGGAATCTTGTTTCATCTATTGTTGCTTCACAGATTCCAGGGTTGTTCCAATGTGAGTCTTCCAGTGTTCCTTGGCATCGAGTCTACTGTTGCATTATCATGATTCTGCCTGAGTCCTTCAGTGACTCTCATATGGTTTCTTGTAAACAAATGTATGTTTCCTTGCTTGCCAGATTCAGGATTCTAGTGTTACTCCACCAGTGTTCTTCTAGTGCTTCTTTGTAGCAGGCCATCTCATTGAGGGGGGGTTTGTCCCACTGGGTTTTCTCCTTTTTCCCATTCATTGCATTTGTACATGGGTACCTAACATGGCCTTGTAGTCGGAACCCATTCATCCTAGCATTAGGTGCATGCCTTTTAGTCTTCCTAAGTTGCACTTAAGGGGGGTGTTGGTATAATTAATTATTTAATTACACTTTATTAAGTTTACTTAGGTAATAATTAGTTTACTTAATTAATAAGTAAGTTTTATTTAGTTGAGCTAATTTTAGTTCAAAATTAGGTTTTATTTTTAGGGTTATGCATATATTGCTTTTATAAAGCAATTCATCTTTTGTAATTTCTTAATTCTTGAATACAATTCATTTGCACATCTTCATGCAAATTGCTTTGTTTTTTCTGTTTTGCTTTTGTGGAAGGTTTTTTCTGGTTTGCATGTCTGATGGTTTCTAACATATATTTTTCTAATTTTTTTTGGTAATCTACTTTTTCTCCACATGTTTAGAATAGAGAGCTTGATTTTGATGAAAAACCTACATTCACAAGAAATAAAAAATAAATATAATAATCAAATTAAATATATTTAAAATTATACTTTTTGGGAAGGTTATAATGAGGACTACATACTAATTATAAAAAATAAATTTTAAATGAATTCAATTGATCCCCCAAAAGATAAATCAAAAGTGGTTTTTAATCAGCATTTTGATAGGTGTAAAGGAGACTCTGTTATAGGTATTGTTTAAAACTAGCGGGGTTCTATCCAAGGGGGTTTGATCTAAGGTGGTTTGATCAAACCCTCTTCAATTAGAATTCTTTAAATTAAAATTTTCAAGACTTAAATCATTATATTTAAAAAAAAGAAGTGATTTTAGCAAAAATCAAGATGTCCCATAAAGTGTAAACCAATATTGTGGGATCACCCCCAAGTGGGCAATATTGTGAAGCTTGTGTAGATCTAAGGTGAAAATTCTAAGGAATATCTAATCAACAATTAGATCATGGATAGAAAAAGGAGTTAGGGTCCTCACAAGGAGCAACTAGTCAACATAAATAACCTAGATGCCCCCACCTAATAGTTGAAAACCATTGGTTGATTATCTACCCCTATAACAATTGTAACAACTCCATTGTAAGGTCTGTGATTTTGTATTAGAGATCCAAATTAAACTATCTCCTGCAACTTGTCCATTATTATGCTTTTGTATGAACTCAATTTGGTCCTAGAGAATTTCATACTAATCTATTTTCTATACAATGTCATAGTGTGTGTATGATATTAGTGGCTGAGATGTTCTTTTTATACGCTATTGGTTCATTTTAGTGTTATTGTTGCTTTACAAAGCTGATTGTGATGTATGTATTAACCTTAGCTTCATGATTTTGAAATTGGTTAAGTTTGTATATAAACCTTAGGTTTATTATATCCTTCTAACCTAGTTCTCTTATATAAATGACTAAGAGTTTGGTCTCTTGGAGAGTATATATACTACCCTATTGTTTTTTCCCTTGATATACTTGATATCAAATCCATAGTCCTATAATGTGCTTGCCTATTTTTGCTATCTATCATTGAGGTCACGTTGTGATAAGAATATCTCAATCTATTTTGGTCTCTATATACTCCAAAATATCCACAAACTAGGTGTTTGAATTTTACCAGTGCATATATGAACACCAAATCTCCTCATTGTATATATAAAATTAACACTTTGTCTCTATAAATTTTCAAGTCTCAAATGGTATGGGTTGCATTTTTTCATAAGAACAACCCATAGACCTTCTCTTGAAGCATCACACTACGCCACAAAAAGTTATGAAAAAACAAGTATTGCAAGAATGGAACAAATGTATGTTACCTTCTTTAAATGGTCAAATGGCTTCTATGTCATTATGGACCAATGGAAGGTACCTTTCTTGGTCAATTCTATCAAGGGTGAAGCTAGTTGTGAGAATCCTTTAATGAATCTCCTATAGTAGCTAGAAAGGTGTAATAATCCTCATAGTAGTGTCAATGGCCTCAAAGTAATCCATTCTTGGATGGATTGCACATTGCTTGGATCCATCTCTATACATATCCTATTGATTATGTGTCCTAGGTACAAGAGTTTCTACATCCCAAACTTTCATTTTCTTTTCTTGGCAAAGGTCTCCTCATCAAAGAACACTAATACAAATTTTCTCATTAAAGTTTGAAAAGCTATCATTGTTGATCGGAAGGTTGCTAGCACCTTGGTGAACCCAAAAGCATCACAAAAAACTCAAAATGCCCATGATAAAACCAAAAATCTTAAATTTATGCTCGAGTTTAACCCTTATCTAGTGGCATCTAGACCACAAGGCAAGTTTGATGAAGCATGTTGAACCATGTAACTCATCAAGTCACTCATCAATATAGGGTATTATTTTTTATGTCCTCGAAATCGTAGATAACAAAATACATATTAAGAATATTAACCTTCGATGTAATTATAATTGTCAAAGGCAATATTATAACTATAATTACTATATTATAAATATTAAAATATAGATATTAATAGTTTAAACATTATAATCGCTATGATATATATAAAATTGAGTTAAAACTACAAAATCATTTTATAGATATAATACTAAGATAAGAAACATATAATATATATAATTATTGAATATAAATAATGACAATTATGGTCATAAAATATAATATTGGGACATTACACGCTCATAAATTTAGGAAACTACTCGTGTCGATCTGAGAATTGAGTAGGCATCAATATATTGTCATCGAACTCTTAGGTGAAGATTATACAACATTCATAATTTTTCTTGATATGAGTTTGCCTTTATATAGCCTTTGTCAATACTATATAAAGTTAAAATCATATCAAGAAAAAGGATCATGGAAAAGGAATCAGAAGAAGTAATACATTGGTATAAATAGACCCGGTCACTCCTAGGGAGAAATTGGTAATAGATCCAGGCTATAGATTCATCAAAAGCAATCAGACACCCATCCCTTTATAAATTAGCATGATTTAAAGGCTAATAACAACAAAGACAATGAATGGGATTGGCATCAATCTAGCCAACCTATATATGCATGAAATCAATTGGAGAATATTGGAAACAACCTACACTATATGGTGTCTAAATTGTAAACATAATAGAAGATCTTATATATATTACTTACAAGGGGTATTTTACCTACTCTTATATACATAATCTCAATTACCATCAACAGATATTAGACACTAAATATCTAATACATTAACCTTGAAATCGACATCTTAAAGTATATATATTAACCATTGGTCCCAAGCATCCTTCAAATATCTTGAATTAAAAGATTGAAGGTAAGATTTATCATAATTCCATAAGGGGAAATTACAATTATATACCTATTCTTGATGGTTTTCTTGTTCAAGACCCTATAATATTTACACATCATCATCATTTCATCTTTCTTATTCATCAATACCACTGAAGATGTGAATAGACTTGTCATAGTTTATTCCATATAATCCTTCAAAGCATGAGGGTGTCTATAAGGAGTCATAATAATAGATCACATTCCTAACTCCAACTTGATAGTATGTTGAAAACCCCTATTTGGTGGAAGTCTAGGAGGCATCTCCCAAAACACAAAAACATATTTATCTAGCAAATATTAGATATATAGAGGGTATTCTTCCTCTCTTATATCCATAGTTCCTAGTGGTATGCCCTTAATGATGAAGTTGATTGCCATCCAACTCACTTCCCATCTCAAAATATTGTGTACTTAATGAGCCATGACCTACTATACTAGTGCATCACTAACACCCTTGATGATCTTCTTTTGTCCCTGCTCCACAAAATTGAATGTCATCATTTGGAACTTTCATGTGAACTTTCCAAGTAAATTCAACCAATGGACACCCAAAACGAAGTGAGACCCACCAAGAAAATCACATAAAATCATGGGTGATGGTATTCCCATCCAATGCCACCTATAAATGGTAGACAACTTGTTTGTAGGTACATTAATAACCATCTACTATTGCAAATTTAAACTCTACAATCTCTTCATCTTTCAATCTAAAACAAGCTATCACCACTTATCAATGAAGTTATGGATCACTCCCCCATAAATGAGTTCCACTATATTTTCCTCCACTCCTCCCCTCAACTCAAGTAGAGTGATATCTCAATGTTCTTAACAAGAATGCAATAGTAATGAGTCACTCTTCTTACCTTAATAATGAAAGACCTTTTTTGTTATTTTGCCTATTATAACAATACCTTACCCTCTTCCACATTTGTGTCTTTGTTCCTGATTTAGGCTTTTCATCATCATCAAAATACACCTTAATCAAGTGGACTTATCCCTACCCAAGAACCTATGTGGTAGGTCCCAAGGTCCCTTACAAATAAATTCTAATTGTTTACTCTACAACTCATTGTAGGCCTTGTCTCCCAACTAGTGGTTCTTAAAGGTAGAATTGATCCCTTGGTGACTCATGAGTTGAGAGGGTATAGGCACCATTTTTTGTGGATTTTTTCTTCTCTTATGGTGGTGATCATAAACTCACATCCTTTGAGGTAGATCCTTGGAAGTATCAATTAGATGCAAGTATTTCTAATGTCAAGACCCTTTTGATGGATGCCTGTAGTGAACTTTTCTCAAGGGCATTAACTAGGCCTCTCTATGAGGTTCTTTAAATCCTTCCATGAAAAGGATGGTTAGAATCCTCTCTGGCATGTCAAGTACTATCATAGTGGTCTTCTAGAAATCAACCATGTTTGCATCCATTAAACTCTTATGTTATAACCAAGCAACTCTCTAAAATGATCCTATGGGTCTTACCTCTCAAATTTGTTGGTCAATCTCTTCTAAAAATCCTTATAGGTGGTGATAAGGTTGTACTTAAGTTATCATTTTTGGTATTGGGGTGGGTGTGGGTATGGGGTTTTTGTATGCTGATACAATAACTTTTTTCCTTGGGTATGGTATGGTTGGGTATGACTATTATATATACTCATTTTTTGAACATATATAAAATTGCAAATACATTTTTTATATATCATATAATATTAATAATGATATTTGAATCTTTGATAGTATGATAATTCATCATTGATCAATGATATTATGATAGTCATAAAGATAATTCTCTAGGTTTTCAAATCAAGTTTCTTATGGGAAAAGAGATTCCAATAATTGATGGTGGCTGGGAGTGTCGACCCCTATGGGGTTGAGGGGAAACACCCCTCATAGGGGTATAGGGGCAACAACCCCAAAAATGATTTGAGGGGCAACACCCCTTGCGAGGTTTGGGGGCAATGCCCTTCGTGTGTCCTTTTCACAATATAGGGCAAGGTCGAGGGGTAGAGCCCTTATTACCAAGCCAAAATTAAGGCTTTTGAAACCACACAAACCTTCATGGTGCACACCATTTTCATATTTTTATCACTTAATGAAAAAATTATGTATTTGATATATTTTTATTTATAAAAATATTTTAAGAAAATAATATTTATTTTTCGTTTGGGAGACCCTTGGGTCCCCTTGAGTACACCCAAGAGCAACTTGAGTTCATTGTGGTTCCTTCATAGAAGGACCCACACCAAACTCAAGGTGTTTGGGTGGGACCTCAGGCAAACCCAGGATGCTCCTATCATAGGACCCATACCCACACCCATTCAGTACGAGACCAAGACCCCGAAGGGGTGTAGCCAATAGCTTAGGGTTGAGCCTTTGAGTCTCCAAACTATGAAACCACACTTATGTGCAACCCCTTTCAAGTGAAGGGTCACAAATTTAATTGCTTCCTCCTTGTACATAGGTATCAATGAGAAGTGTTCTTTTTTTGGATCCGAGGTCATGTTGAGATTTTGTTGGATCCATGAAATTAGGGGGCGATCAATTTTCCCAACTTGCTTTGCAAATATTTACAAGGTTTGTTTAGGGTGGGTTTACTTCTATTCTTGGTTATGCTTTTTGACTTTGGTGTGCAAAATTTCATAAAGGAAATGCTTTCTTGAAGTTCAAAACTCTTTGCTCCATATTTAGCATGGAGTGCATCCAAGTCCCACTCATACTATTTGTCTATATTTTATTCTAGTCGCAACTTTGATACCACTATAAAGACATAAACTAATAACATACAAAAAATAATTCAGAAAAATAATTGCAACCAAAAGACAAACCTACACTTATTCTCATCAATAGACATTTTTATGTTTTTTTTAAGTTCTTCAAAATTGGTAAAAATTGAAGCTCAACAAACTAATGCAACTTACCAAAATTTTCCACATGTAGAATATTCCATATGTCAATTTGAATGTCAATCAACTGATTAAGGGTTTTCACCCTCAAGATACCTAATCTCCACACTTGAAAAGTTTTTTCCGCAAGCCACAACTTCTAAAACACACTATCCAACCCAAGAAAATAAGTTATTTTTATTTTTTCAAATTTAAATGCATTCTTCTCCTCTTCCCAAAGTATTACATAATTCAAGATCTCCTTTCCCAACACAACTCAATCAAAGGAAAGATAAACCTCAAATGTTGGAAATAATTGGGAAATTAACTCACAAATTACTCACTCAAATTAAAGCAATCAATTAATAGGTTAGAGGAATCATTGGGAATCAAACACAGATGAAGAAAGTTTGTGCTAAAGGAAAAAAAGGTTTTGCAATCAAAAAATGATTTTTCCCTGATGTATGTGGCAATTTTTCTCCATCAATAGAAAATAAATAAATGATGCAAAAAATGCCCCTTCATGTTCTTTGAAGTTTGGCCTTCTTGTTTGAGATTTTCTTGTTTTTGCTTCAATATGCTTTGAGTAGGTCGTGGTAATTCATTCTTTTTGAAGAAATTAAGAAATGACACGATGAATGTGACAAGTCATGATTCAAAATTAATTGCAAAAGTCTAATGCTAATATAAATAAAGTTATGCTAGAAAACATGGGACCCCACTAACTATTAAATTTTACAAAAGCATCTTCAACATGACCATAGCTTTGAAGCAAACGGCTAATGGTGTTCAATGACTCAATAATAATATTTGATTGACTTGCAGGTGAGGATTTTGAATCTTGCCAAGGCTATTTTTTGGTTATGTATTATTATTAATTATTGTCTGAAAATTACAAAATTCTCTTTGATGAGTTGGTTTGAACTTGTTTAAGGGAATTGGCTTCATGACAAAATTGACCAGCCTTGGTTGGTGTTTGCAACCATTTCTTTTTAGTAAGTAAATCAGCTATAGTATCATATTCAAATTCACAACTTATTAAGTTGCCCAAATCCTGAATGTGACCACTAATACACTCCATTTGCTACCTGGTAAGGAGGCTATGTTGAGTTTTAATTTTATTAGTTGTAGATTTTCTTCTATGTTAACCATTCATCCCATTCATCTAATTAACTACTAACTGGTGGAAACAATCTTGTTTAGGGATTAATCACAATGCTCACATGCAATGTGAATCCCTTTTGAACCAACTCTTGAGATTATCAAGCACTGAATGTTTAAATAACAGTCCACCTGACAGTGTAGTGCCAAAGACCAAATTATTTAGTTGTTTCTTCTAATAGTGGAGGGATACATATGTCTATGAATCAAAGACATTTTTGTATCATACTAGCATCTCATCCATTTGGTTTTAATGTGTTGGAAGATTGTTTACAACGGGGTGTATGGTTACAGTATTCTAAGCCTCCTAAAATTTGACCATGACTAGGATGAACATTCAAGTCTAGAATATCTCACACAAATACTTATGGCATACGGAATTGGAAAATGCTACTTCTATTATTCTGTAGATATTATTACCTAGTGTGGTGATTACACTCTGAGGCATAGCCTTGTAGATATTGTGGCACTTCCAATCGTAGAGATTCCAAAGTAGGATGCATCATTGATGCCCAATGATGTCATATCATGGATCACCTCATCCATAAGTGGTGTTATGGAATAGGGCAAGTGCCCACTATCACCTAACATGGGTATCTCTACCCTGATTCACTCATCTAATGGAATACACCTACAGTCAAAGTGTCATTGATAGATATAGACTCAAAATTGCTTCAATAGAGATCGTGATTTTCTAAGTGCTATTGTTCGTATTAATGTAAAAGTAAAGCATGAAAAGTTTTCCTATTGTTTATCTATTTATTTCATGTGGATGGAGATCTAACCTCCTCGATTTCTTAAAGATTTAAATTGATAATATGATTTGGCTTCCACCTACATTAATGATTTTCTTTGTTGCAATGTCATGAAGTGTTTGACTTTTTTTGTGTCAAATGACATTTTGAATAAAAAAAGGAAGTACAAAGAGAAAAGGTCAGCATATTATTGCTTTTTCAGTGCAATGACAGATGGAGGGAAAAACAAATCAGTTTTTTTGCTTTTTTTGTTTCACCCAAATGGAAAGTGCTTTTCTAGGGTTTTGTTTGCTAGCATTGAAGGAGTCTCCTTGCCCTTCAAGCATAAACAATAGGTTGTTGCCAAGAATAATACCCAAATTACAGTTATTAGATGAGAGAAGGGCATGTTGTTGGAATCCTGAGGAGGTTTTTAAAATGTTGAATAGAGAGATATCTCAAGATTTGGCATTGAAACCTTATTCTGCTATAATCATCATATACAGTACATTTGATGTTGCTATCCTTGTGTGTTGTCATCCGTTTCAAGCAATGAGAAAATGGAGGGCAAGCATTCATTCAACCATTGGAGAGTTTTAGATGCCCAAAAAATCTTGTATGTTTCATGGGGTTTCTAGATAACATCAGATTAGGTGCAACTTTGTCTCTCTTGTCTTCAATGGGGCAGTTAATCTTCATGTAGTATCACAATGACATTGAAACCTTTGAGAAGTGCACTATAGATGATAATTATATATCTCTTAAACGGGTTTTTATTAACAGAATGTAATGATAGCCCATAGTCCTTTGCATGTGTGTAGCTTAAAGGATAGTCTATGACCAAAAAATAAGTGACAATGTTTTCATCCATAGCCCTAAAAGGAGTACAAGAATATATGACCCTTATGAAGGAAATCATGCAAGTTTTAAAAGAGAAATATTAGTTTGTAGGAAGCTTTCAAATCATAATAGTTAGAAACTCGAATTAAAGGCCTATTGGGGGAGGGGGAAATGTCATATAGCTAACCAAATAGAGTGACAGTCTTCACTTAGCAGACCACAATGATGTTAAAGTTTCTTCTTGAGAATTCAATAGATCATGGATACCATTTTCTTTCATTTTTGTCAAAATGTGTATGAGGTCTACTCTTCTATTCAAGCCATGTAAACTCGTAAGCTTTGAAATGGCCAGAGAGAACTCAGATATGCCATTTATAAACTATTTGACAGTAGTGATCAGGACTATTCAATGACAGTTGAAGATCATAATCAACTTGGTAGTCCAAAGAAGAGAGTCATATCAATAAGGACAGTTGGTAGTGCCTAATGAGGGGTTTTCATAGTCTTTTTGATGAGATGAAAGAGGTGGTAAAGGCTAGAATGTAAGTTCATTTTAAGCATCAAGATGGGTTTGTTGATTTCAAGAGAATAGCAGTTTTTGGAAATCTGTTTAAGGACAATCTACAAATGATATTGATTTTGGAAAAACTATGATATTGAAACAGGAAAATAGTGGCAACGTTGTGATGTATTCTCCAGGAAAGTGCCTCCAATGAATGCATGATGGTTGCTTATTTATGTGACAGTCTAGAGAGAAGTTATGCACTGAAGAAAGGACACCCAAGCTAAATAAAAAAACCCGAGATACCAAATGCAATCTTATAGTGTAAAAGATAGTGAAGATCAATGTTATAACAACGAATATTATATTCATGTAGAGACATTGAATATGACAATCTGGAGATGTTTAAAAGGGCAGTCTTCTACAATGTAAAAACCCTCCATTGAAGTGGAAAATGATGTGTATGTTTATGAGTGTAAAGGGTAGTAGGGATGGCAGAGATCTTTTGAAGAGGAATTGTGGTTTGGAAAGGAATAACATAGTGATAAAGGTTCAGTGGTCTCTATAATCATAAATTTCAAGTGCTCATGAAGGATATACAAAATGAAGAAGATAGTCCTTATAAGTAGAGGCATGAAAATCTTTGTCATGATCCTACAATGCAAGGAGACAATAGTCAAAAGACATGATATAACAACAATACATGGGAAGCATGAAGGAGTTCTGAAGACTTAGAAGATAGGTTTCTTGATAAACTATAGGGGAAAGAGACATCATGCTATCATAACCTCTCATTTCAGGAGAGGGTGGTCTTACAAAATGATGGAAGAATATTTGAGAAACTACTGAGATAGGCTACATGAACAAAGATATTGACTCAGGAAAACATTTGATAGAGCCAAGAAGATGGGATAATCTAGGTATTTGATGCTAAGTATCTTAGATAAATTTTGGAAAAGGACAAATTGGATTATGTATGTTGATGCTTGCTTGAAGCTTTATAGCTGAATATTATTTTTTTAGAGAAGTATGCTTTGTCTGTTATAATTTTGTGTAGATATTTCATTTACAACTTTATTCTTGAAGTGTTCCATTTATTCCTACTCTTAGTATTGAAAAGTATGGAGAACCTAATGAGCAGACAATACAATTAATAGTTTTTCTAAGCAAGGACAGCTAAATGTGAAGATCAACGCAAAGAATGATGTAGTAGCAGTATTGGCAATGCATGGATTTAAGCACATGACTCCATGGAGTAACCTGATGGTCGTTTGAAGACAATGGTGACAAATCCATGGCAAAGGAAAAAAATTAAGATGGTGAATGCACAGTTTGTAGATGACAAACTTAGAGAATGACTACCTTTTGGTGAGATGTTGTTTTATTATGAAAAGCTCTTGAATCTTGAAGATGATTTAAAGGAATTGCTTCCATTTTGTCCACATTTTGACACCTTTTGGTATAGAAGTCCTTCAAACTAGAAGTGATGACCTCCAAACAAAATGTTCAAACATATGGACAACAAAATTAGAAGATCGAGACAGTCAAAAGAGCATTAAAGGCATTCAATTGGCTTATCCTATGCCCACATGAATAGTGGCTATTTGAAAAAAATATATAAAACAAGTTCTTTTTGTTTTCCTATGACAATTTTAAAACATTAAAAGACAGCTAAAGAAGATTTATGATCAATTATGAGCAATTGGAGAGCATCTAGGATGTTTGTTGAGTTGTGCAATCAATGAAGGGAATGTAGGAGGCAATTTTGACCAAGTTTGAAGCTTTCCCAAGCATCTAGGAGCTGTTTTAGGTGCCTTAATGGTGGATAGGGTCAAGGGAGGAATTTTTCATTACTCCAACACCTTTTTGGCCTTCTTTTGAGGGCTAAAAAATAGGGTTTTCTCATTACTCCAACACCTTTTTGGTGCTCTTTTGAGGGCTGCAAAATAGGGTTTTCAATTTTGGATGACCAAAGGAGGTTTGACTTAGCAAGTTGAGGTAAACACTTGTCTTTCTTTCTACACACATGTTCCTATTCTCTTGCAACTATTGAGCAACTTATAAACAAGATTTAGTAGTAGATTTCAATTAGTTCTTTTCTCTCTAAGCATTCTATTGTAACTTTTTGGAGCTCTTTCATGTTGGACAACAATTGTAGCTCATTTTCAGACTTATGTACAGTTGTGTAAGCACCTTTTATATCAACAAAATAAGTTTTTCCCTCTCAATATTTTATTTTGTTGTGTGCAAACTAATGATTGATGTATTATCTTGTGCTTTATATGTAAATCCTCTATTGCATGTCTCACATCTCAACACCTTCAAACAAAGAAAACTCATATTTAGTGCAGGTTATAGGTTGTGTTGTTGGTTTAAACAGCCATTAAGTGAGAATCATTTTATTTTCCTCTTAACTGTAAAACATAAACCTTCCTATGAAACATTGATGCATTAATATGTGTGAACATTTGAGTTTTGTGAGAACCAACTGAACTATTGATGGAATTGTGTTTTAAGACAACAGTGTAGCTTTGAAAACCTTTTTTGTGCATCATCGTATTAGAGTTTAGTTTCCATTAAATGTTATCCTTCTCTCTTTTCTCAAGAAGCATCATTAGTTTTCTCCATTTAGGTGATAAATCCAAGGGAACCAACCCTCTCTAGAGGTTGATCTCCATCAGTTGAACCCACACTCAATGAGATCATCCCATGTTTCATGAGGTGGTTGAGTGATTTAATCAACTCAACAAAGGGTGTACACTTCCGTGATAATAGTAAGGTTTACTGCAAAATCTCCCATAGAAAAGGTAAATGACAGACAACTTTGGGATCACATCTTTCAGCTATTTTAGTGAATTTTTTAAGTAGACCAACTGCTTGGCTAGCTTTTGATTTGTACAAGATCACTTGATCTTTTTGGTATGTTATTAGAGCTACATATTTACCTTTCAAATGCATAATGACTCTAGTAGGTGGTAAGAAAGTAAATTATAGATTTTTTTTAGAATTTAGCAACTTAGGTCCTTAATTTGTGTCAACATATATTAAGTCCTCAACAATAGATGCTTGCTCTCCTTCCTTGGGTCCAAGGGGATGTACATCTATCTAAAGGTTGTAACATTGTATTGAGATTATTTACTTTGTAATTTAAAATTTAGTTTTCTACAATGCATACATAATAATATATTGAAATTGGACAAATATGTAATCCAACACAATACAGTCCAGCTGGCAAGGCGAAATGCAAGCCCAAGGTTACCTTAAAAATGAGCATACTATTAGATTAAAATATACAATAAACCTCAAAAGAAAATGAAAAGAAAGGTTAAATAGAGAAAGCACTTGGAAATAGTAAACAACAATTATTCAAAAACAAAATCATGAGTAGAATAACTTCAAATTTTTGATTGCTTTCCCATATTACATATTTGAGGAAACACACTTGGAGTTGGGAAAAACTTGAAGAATTAACTCTCTATATTGGCCATGTTTTATTCTCTTTTGTAGATTAATATGTTCATAACTTCATCCAAGAGTGCTTAAGGCTTTTGACTATTTTTTTTAATTCACGAATGGTCAACCCAAAAACTCATTGTTTAACTTTTTGTAATGCAAAAAACAAAAATTCAAAATAGAAAAAAAAATCTACTTGAAATTGGAGGTTGATATAAGAGTTTCCTATAGTTATTGGAAATGTTTTGCCCCTTCTACAGGTCGTAAATTCAAACTTGTACCATAAATGTTTAAAAAAGTAGATTAAAATTGCCAATGAAAATGTAGGTGACTGAAATCAAGTTTCTTATGTGACAAAGAGATCCCAATAAATAGTAGGGGCTAGGATGGAAACCCTAAAGGGGTTGAGGGATGACACTCCTCATAGGGGTCGAAAGGCAACAACCCCAATGGGATTGAGGGGTAGCACCTCTCACGAGGTTAGAGGGAAATGCCCCTAATGTGTCCCTTGTCGCAATACAAGGAAAGATTGAGGGAAACAGTCCTTTCCACCAAGCCCAAATTAAGGATTTTGAAACCACACAAACCTTCATGGTGCACACTATTTTCAAAATTTTATCACTTAAAGGTGAAACTAGGTATTTGACATATTTTTGTTTATAAAAATATATTTACAAAGATTTTTGTTTTTATTTTTTGTTCGGGAGATCCTTGAGTCCCCTTGGGTTCACCTAGGAGCATCCTGGGTTTACTATGGGTCCTCGATACAAAGGAACCACAATAAACCCAAGATGCTTGGGCAAGACCTTGGGCGAACCCAAGACACTCCCATTGTAGGACCCATACCCACACTCGTTTGATACAAGAGCAAGACCTCAAAGGGGTGTACTTGATAAATTAGGGTTGCACCCTTAAATCTCCAAACTATGATACCACAACTCATGTGCAAACCCCTCCAAGTGAAGGATCAAAAATTTAATTGCTTCCTCCTTGTACATAGGACTCAATGAGAATTGCTTAGTTTTTGGATCCAAGGTCATCTTGAGAATTTGTTGGATCCATGAAATGAGGGGATGCTCAATTTTCCCAACTTGCTTTGCAAATCTTTAAAAGGTTTGTTTAGGGTGGGTTTACTTCTTTTCTTGGTTATGGTTTTTGACTTTGGTGGTCAATATTTAGCATGTAGTGCATCCAAGTCCTGCTCCTGTTATTTGTCCAAGTCTTCTTCTAATGACAACCCTCACACCATTATAAAGAAACATACTAATAAAATACAAAAAAAAATCTAAAAAAAATTGCACCAAAAGACAAACTTAGACCTATTCTCATCAATAGGTATTTTTGTTTATTTTTAAGTTATTCAAAATAGTAAAAACTGAAGCTCATCAAATTAATACAACTTACGAAACATGTCCACAAGTAGAATATTCCAAATGTCAATCTGTTACTTAAGGGTTTTCATCCTCAAGATACCTAATCTCTACATTTGAAGTGTTTTTTCTCCCCGCTACAACTACTAAAAAACACTGTCCAACCCAAGAAAAGAAGTGTTTTTTGTATTTTTTAAATTTAAGTCTCTCTTCTCCTCTTCTTGGAGCATTATATAACACGATCTTATTTCCTAACCCACCTCAATCAAAAGAAAGACAACCCTCAAATGTTAGAAGTAATTGGGAAATTAACTCACAAATCAATCACTCCAATTATAGCAATCAATTGGTAGATTAGAGCCTAAGAAAACCACTAAAGTGGAATCATTGGGAATCAAACACAACTGAAGAACATTTGTGTTGAAGGAAAAAGGAAAGATAATAGTTTTGTTATTGAAAAACTACCATAAACAACAAGATGGCAATTTTTCTTATGTCAATGATTTTTCCATGACGTATGTGGCAATTTTCCTACGATAATAGAAAAATATGTAAAGGATGCAAAAAATGTCTATTTATGTTCTTTGAAGTTTGGTCTTCTTGTTTGAGTTTTTCTTGTTGATTTTACTTCAGAATGCCTTGAACAGGCCATTGTAATTCGTTTAGTAAATGACATGATGAATATGACAAGTCATGATTACTCATAAATAATCACAAAAGTCTAATGTTACTATAAATAGATTTATGCTAGAAAACATGGGACCCCATTGACTATTAAATTTGACTAAAGCATCTTCAATATGACCATGGCTTTGAAGCAAAAGGCTAACGATGTTCAATGAGTCAATAATAATCTTGGATTGAATTGCAAGTGAGGAATTTGAATCTTGCCAAGGCTATTTTTTGGTTATGTATTATTATTAACTATTGTGAGAAAAATATAAATTCTCTTTTGATGAGTGTGATTTGAATTTGTTTAAAGGATTTGACTTCATGAAAAAATTAACCAACCTTGGTTGATGTTTGTAGCCATTGTCTTAGTAAGTAAATCAGCTATAATATCATATTCTCTTCCTGCTTGTCAAATTCATAACTTAATAAGTTGCGCAACTCTTGAATATAATAAAAAATACACTCCATTTGCAAGCTGCTAAGGAGGCTACGTTGAGTTTTAATTTTATTAGTTGTAGAATTTCTTCTATGCTAACCAGTTTAATAGTTATTCATCCAATTAACTAGTGATTGTTGGCAATAGTCTTGTTTAGGGACTAATGACAATGTTCATATGCAATGTGAATCCCTTTTGAACCATCTCTTGAGATTATCAAGCACTCAATATTTAAACAACAATCCACTTGGTAGTGCAGTGCCAAGACCAAATCATTTAGTTCTTTCCTCTAACAATGGAGGGATACATAAGTCTATGAATCAAAGGTATTATTTTATCATACTAGCATCTCATCCATTTGGTTCTTATGTGTTGGAAGACTGTTTATAGCGGCACATATGGTTACAATATTCTAAACCTCCTAAAATTTGACCATGACTAGGTTAAACATCTAAGTCTAGAAATCACACACACAACACTTATGGGATATTGAATTGGCAAAGGCCACTTCTATTATTATGTAGATATTATTACCTAGTGTGGTGATTACACTTTGAGGCATGGCCTTGTAGATAATTTGGCAGTCCCAATCATAGGGTATTCCCAAGTAGGATGCATCCCTAATGCCTAATTATGCCACATCATGGACCACCTCATCCACAAATGGTGCTATCAAGTATCAACTAACATGTGTATCTCTACCCTGATTCACTCACCTAATGGAATACACCTATAGGAAAGGTTTCATTGATAGATGTAGAGTCATAATTGCTTTAATAGGTATCGGGGTATCGGGATTTTCTAAGTGCTATTGTCTGAATTAAAATATAAATGTAAAGTTCATAAAGTCTTGCTATTGTTTCTTCATTTATATGTTTGTATTAAAATGTAAAGGTAGATAGATAGACAAAAGTGAAGAGTTTTGCTAGATCAAGAAGCCAATTCCATGTGAATGTAGATCTAACTTCCTAGATTGCTTAAAACTTTAAATTGATAATATGATATGACTCTCACCAAGATCAATGATTTTCTTTGTTACAATGTCATGTAATTTTTACTGCAAAATCTCCCCTAGAAAATGTATATGTACATAGAGGGAGTGCCAAACATATCTATCTAAGTTGAAAAGCATGAAAGATATTTCCAAGGAAATCGTACACTTTATCTATAAATTCCTCAATTTACTTTGTCAAAGGACATCAAATACACCTTAATGCAAGCTTGATAGACAACTTTGGGATCACATCTTTTAGGTATTTCATAGATTTTTTTCCACATTCTATGGAGACCAACTGCTTGGCTAACTATTGCTTTGTACAAGGCCACTTGACCTTTTTTCCATTTTATTAGAGTTACATATTTACCTTTTACATGCGCGATGAATCTAGAAGATGGTAAGAAAGAATATTATAAAATTAGTTTTGATAATTTAGCAACTTAGGTTTTTAGCTACAATTGGTTGGAAAGTACTTTGTGTAAACATATATTATGTCTTCAACAAAAGATGCTTGCTCTCCTTCCTTGGGTCCAAGGGGAAGTGTATCTATCTAAAGGTTGCCATATTGCATTGAGATTATTTACTTTGTAATTTAAAATTATGTTTTCTACAGTGCATACATAATAATATATTGAAATTGGACAAATAAGCAATCAACACAATGTAGTCCAACTAGAAAGAGGAGATGCAAACCCAAGGTTACCTTAAAGGGGCATACTATTACATTAAAATACACAAGAAACCTCAAAAGAAAGTGAAAAGGAAAGTTAAAAAAGTAAGGGTAGAGAAAACACTCAAAAAATAGTAAACAACAATTATTCAAAAATAATCATGAGTAAAATAACTTTAAATTTCCAATTGCATTCCAATAGTACAAAAAAATTCAAAATGGACAAGAAAACCCACTTGAAATTGGGATAAATTTGAAGAAATAACTCTCTATGTTGGCGTTGTTTTACTCTCTTCTACAGATCCATATGTTCATACCTTCATTCAAGAGTGTTTTAAGGCTTTTAAACTATTTTTTTTTAATTCACAAATGGTCAATCGAAAAACTCATTGGTTAACCTTTTGTAGTGCAAAAACATTCAAGTAATAGAAAAACCCACCTGAAATTGGAGGTTGATATAAGAGTTATCTATAGTTAATGGAAATGTCCCGCCCCCTTTTGTGAGCTATAAATCCCTTCTGCGGGCTATAAATCCAAATCTGCACCCAATAAATGATTAGAAAAGTAGAATGAAATTGTGAATGAAAAAATAGGTAACTGAAAAAACTCACTAGTTAATCATGCATATTGCAAACAAATTTATAATTTAAACAAAAAAGCCCACCTGAAAGGTTAATATAAAGAGTTATTTGTTATCTATTGGCTCTATCATGAACTCTTATGAAGAGCCATATGTTAAAAGTAAAACTCTTCAAAAATAGGAAAACTATAAAACCATTGATTGGTAATCCATACTCCAAACAAAATTCAAATAATTAGAAAAACCTATATGAACTTAGAAGTTAATATGAAGAATTCTCTATATAAGCTAATATGAAAAATTCTCTATATCTATCAACTAGTGCTTAATGAATTAGATTTACATAGTAGGGAGATTTATTCAAAGTCATTGATAAATAATTCATACTGCAAACAAAATTCAAAATGACAAAACAAAAACCTCTTGAAATTAAAGCAACCAAGATATGAAGAACTGTCCATATCTATTGACTCTATCTTTCCTTCTTCTACAAACGCATACATTCAAACCTACACCCATGAAAGATTAAAAGAACAAATCTAAAATGCAAGAATGCATTGGTTAATGATCCATGCTGCAAACAAAATTCAAACTACAGAGAAAAAACCCACTATAAATAAATTCTCTTCTTAGGACTTGTGCTTTCAAAACTGCACATGAATAATTAAGAAAAAATGGACTAAGAATTTCATTGTAAAAATGGTTAATGATCATTCTTGAAAACAGATTTCAAAAAGCACAAAAAACCCAACTAGAATTAAAGCCTAATATGAAAGAATTCTTTGTATTTGTTGGCATTATCATATGAAGAGTGCTTAATGAAATTAGACAGAAAAAATCGATGCATAAATAAGCAACTCATAAATTCACTAGTTAATCATCTTAAAAAAAAACTAAACACCCAAAGAAAACTTGGACAGCGACTGTCTTGAGAATACCAAGGAAAAATGTAGGATGACTGGCTTGAGAAGTTTCCATGCATAACTGCTTTAACACATACATTATTTCAAAATCACCCAAAGAAAATTATAGAGAAAAGAACAAGGAAAATCAAAAAATTATTGGATTGAGAATACAGAGGAAAGGAAAAATGCATAACTATTTCAACACATACCAATTGCAAACACCTATATATCAAAATCACCAAAAGAAAAATTGCCCAATGATCGGTTTTGACTAGGTTGAATGAATTCTTGTGGTTAATTTGTTTAAATAAACTTGTACAGTCGACGAAGTTATGTAATGTTCCTTGTGGAATTTATCCTAAAAGCGTAAAAAGTAAAATTAGGAGATCTATTTTACTCTAACTATACATCAATTTATTAGTGTAAATTACTATGAATATTTGAATGCAACATGTATTATTGGTTTAAACATATATTATTTAACTCATGGTTAATTCATCATAGATTTCTTAGTTTAGACAATAGGTAGTGAGATGCATTATTGTTCAATTGCAAAACTACATGACAAGTCTATAACTTATTACTTTTATCCAAAGAAGATCTTCATCCAATATCCCCTCTCCTAGCATCACTGGATGGTAGAATGACTGTGCAAAGGGCACGTGAACAGTCTCAAAGGGGATTCCCTCAAGGTGTTCCACCTGTCTTGGGACCATCCTCCAGAGGACCAAATTATCCGCCTTTCCCTCCACAAACTCCCTATCCTGGTGAGTGCTAGTGAATGGAATTTCTTTGACTCGGATCTATCTTGAGGGTAATTGACATAATCTCTCATTTAAACACAATAATTGTTGAAATCACCATTATTGTGTTTTAAATGGATCACTGCTAATATTAGAGTTTTAACTTCACAGTTTTTTTGTTTTGGACTGCTCTATACATTAATATTCACATGTTTGAACCTTATTAATCAACAAAGAAATTTTTTCAAGCATGGATGCTTACCCGTTGTTGTGCATGCCTTGTTACCTCTGCGAATGTGACCTCTGATCCGAGCTTAACCTCGTCAGCATTCTTCTCTTTGCAGAGGATGCATGGTATATGTATCTCTCATGCGTGTCTCTCCTTCCTCCACTCTTCGTATAAGCTTGGCTTATATCATTGGCGAAACGATGCCCTTATCTGAGTCACGACCTTTACCCATGTTTCTCACCTGCGTCGTTTCTTCATGGCATGTTTACAAGGCTCGGTTAAAAATCCTTAATATTTTGTGTTTCAATTCTTTCTTATAATATGACCTTTTCTTTCCTCCCTT
Organism: Sequoiadendron giganteum; assembly: GCA_007115665.2. Taxonomy (NCBI): domain Eukaryota; kingdom Viridiplantae; phylum Streptophyta; class Pinopsida; order Cupressales; family Cupressaceae; genus Sequoiadendron; species Sequoiadendron giganteum. The sequence goes on from CM021104.1 coordinate 127,798,889, forward strand.
AATATTACATTAAGTTTTAAAGTTCAAAGTCTCAAATATTTATTTATAAGGATTATTAATGTTTTTAGATATTTTATTGAGATTACCAATTTATTTTTTATATATCTTCCCAATATCAATAATCTATTCTAATTATGATATTGTTGGGAACAATCATAATTATAAAAATACATTAAATTACTTATCAAGTGATTTATCATATATATATATTTTTTTATAAATCAAATGTATTGAAGATTTACTTATTATTATTATAATAATTTAAAAGTATTAAAATTACACACAAATTGATTTATTGATTATTTTTGTGTCATGGTTATGGGGACATGACAGTCCACCCTCTCTGAATTTTCTTGTCCTCAAGCAAGTTCAAACTTGGATGTTTCAGGATTTCTTCATTTTCCCAAGTGGAATCTTTTGTCGGTAGCCCCTTCCATTTTATTAGATACTCGGGGATTGTCCTGTACCTTAACCTTTTCTTCCGTGTGTTTAATATTGTTTCAGGTTCCAAAACTAGTTTTCCTTCATCATCAAGTGGTGGTAACTCTGTACATGGGGCAATTTGTTGCCCAAGAACCTTTTTAAGTCGAGACACATGAAAGACGTTGTGTATCTTGCTTGTGCTAGGTAGTTCCAATTCATAAGCAACTTCACCTATCTTCTTGAGGATTTTGTATGGCCCATAAAATCGAGGTTTCAATTTCTCTGCACCACTTACTTTGATAGAAGATTACTTATAGGGTTGGAGTCTTAAGAAAACCCAATCTCCAACTTCAAATGTTCTTTCGACCCGGTTCTGATCCGCATAAATTTTTTGTTGATTTTGAGCATGATGAAGATTATTTTTGAGAGCTTTTAATATATTTGTGTTCTATTATACAAAGTCTTTGGCACCCGACACTCTACTATCCTGAATGACTAAATTTCCAAAGGTGGTTGCTTCATATCCGTATAGAGCCTTGAATGGGCTCATTTTAATGGACATATGGAATGTTGTGTTGTAGCAGTATTCCCCTAAGTGCAACCATTTGACCCAAGAGTTCTGGTGTCCTGTCACATAATTTCTTAAGTATCCTTCCACCCATTTGTTCACAATTTGTGTTTGCCTATCGGTTTGAGGATGGTAGCTAGTACTTGGAGTAAGGTTAGTCCCTGAGAGCCGGAAGAGTTCTTGCCAAAATTGGCTAAGGAAGCGGCTATCTCGATCACTGACTATATTCTGTGGTAAACCATGTAATTTGAAGATCTCCTTAAAAAATACTTCAGCTATCTGGGGTGCTTTGTATTCTGTGGATATGGGGAAAAAATGAGCATATGTTGTCAATCGGTCCACTACTACAAAGATGCAATCTTTTCCTTGAGTTTTAGGCAATCCAGTGATAAAATCCATTGAAATGCTTTCCCACTTTTGGTCCAGAATGGGTAATGGTTGTAATAGTCCCACTAGATGGTTGAGTTCTATTTTATTTTTCTGGCAAGTCATGCATTCTTGAACATATTTTCCCACATCCCCTTTAAGGCCTTTCCATGCATATCGTTCCCTTATTTGTTTGTAGGTTTTGTAATATCCAGGATGTCCCGCCATAGGGGAGTCATGATATTCCTTCATAATTTTTTCCCTCATCTTTGAGTGAGGCACAAGGAATACTCACTCTTTGTATAATATGATATCTTCTACTACCTTGTATTCACTATTTGGGGTGTTTCCCTCAAGTATTTCTTGAGCCTGAGGGTCTTTGGCATATTCTGCAATAATATCATTTCTCCAATTTCCCGTGATGTTGGTAAGGGTCTTTACTTGTGGGTGCCTAGACAAAGCATCAGCTACCACATTATTAGTTCCATTGACATATTCAATATCAAAGTTGTAGGCTTGCACCTTGCTCACCCATTTTTGTTGACGGTCATTCAAATCCTTTTGATTCATAAAGAATCTTAAGCTGTTATGATTTGTTTTAATATTGAATTTCCCACAAACTAGGTATTTTCAGAACTTGGTCAAGGCATGCATGATTGCCAACATCTCTTTATCATAAATGGAATAGCGTCTTTCAGTTTATGTAAGTTTGTGACTTTCAAAAGCTATTGGGTGTCTTTTTTGCATAAGGACTGCTCCAATTCCTTCTCCTAAGGCATCACACTAAAGTTCAAATGGTAGAGTGAAATCTGGTATAGTTAAGACGGGGCATGTACACATGGCTTCCTTGAGTTTTTCAAATGCCTCTTGTGATCTTTCATTCCACAAGAAAGCTCCTTTCTTGGTTAAGTCTGTTAGTGGGACTGCTATTCTTGAGAAGTTTTTCACAAAGTGCCTGTAGTAGCTACATAATCCCATGAATCCTAGGAGTTGAGTGAGAGTCCTGGGTTTTGGCCATTCTTTGATGGCCTTGATTTTCTCTTCATCAACACTAACCCCCTGGGCACTGTTTTTATGCCCTAGATAAAGGATCTCATCTAAACCAAATTCACATTTTGAGGCTTTGGCATATAGTGATTTTTGTTCCAAAATCTCTAAAACTTCATCAATATGCTTAAGTTGCTCCTCCCAAGTCTTGCTATATATTAGTATATCATCAAAAAATATTAATAGAAATTTCCTTAATTGTTTCCGGAAGGTGTGCTTCATACATGATTGGAAAGTAGCAGGGGCATTTGTTAACCCGAAGGGAAGAACTAAGAATTCAAAATGTCCATAGTGGCACCTAAACACTGTTTTGGAAATGTCTTCCTCCCTCATTCTTATTTGATGGTATCCCGATCTTAAGTCAATTTTTGAAAAGTATTTTTCACCATGTAGTTCATCTATGAGTTCATCCACTCTGGGAATGGGATATAGATTTTTTATGGTCTTTTTGTTTAGAGCTCTATAATCAATACACATTCTCATGGTTCCATCTTTCTTTTTGACAAGTACAACTAATGAGGCAAAGGGGCTGGAGCTAGGCCAGATGTGCCCCATGTCTAGGAGTTCTTTGATTGTCTTTTCTATTTCCTCTTTATATTTTTTTGGATGTCTGTAAGGGGTGGTGATTACTCGTTTTGCCCCCTCTTCCAATTCAATGATATGTTCAAAGCCCCTTTTTGGGGGTAATCCTGCTGGAATATCTTCGAAAACTTTCTTGTGTTTTTCCATAATAGGTTTGATGTCAATGGCAATGGTTTTTCCTTAGGGAGTTGATTTATCCAAGATCATGCACTGTGCTGCCCATTCTCCCTGACCACGATTCAAAATTCTTTCTATCCTTTTGCAAGAGACCATTTGTGGTGATCCATTAGGTAGCCCTTTTAATGTGACTTCTTGGCCTTGGTGTTGAAAATGAAGTGTCAAGTTGGGTAGATCGAACATAAAACATTCCAAGGAGTAGATCCAAGGGGTTCCCAATATTACATCAGCATCTAGAGGTACCACATAAAAATCTTCTTTGATGGGGTGACTCCCTAGGTCCATCTCTAGTTGGGGAACCACTTTTGTGCATTTAACAATAGCTCCTGTGGCTGTGGCTGTTGTAAACCCTTTGAAGTCTTGAGCTTTTAATTTCATTTTATTCACTAACCTTTCATCTATGAAGTTGTGGGATGCCCCACTATCTACCAAGGTGATGACTCTTTGGCCTTTAAGGGTGCTCTTAATGCGAAAAGGATGGTGTTTGGAGGTGTGAGTAATTGTGGCAAGAGTTACATTTTCATTCTCCTCATACCTTACCCTTTTGTATGTATTTTCTTCTTTTTCCCCCAGCTTATGGACTCGCCCATTCCTTTCACATTTATGCCCGGGTGCCCAATCTGCATTGCAATGGCGACAAAGGTTTCTCTTTCTGTTGTCTTCTTTCCTTCCACAAGTGTGCCCATGTTCCCATGGGTTCTTACATGTGAAGCACAAATTCTTTTCTTTTAGCTCATCTCTTTCTCCTTTTGAGAGAGGTTGGTATCGAGAATATTCCTTTTTGTGGGGATGCTTGTTGTGGTTATTTGGAGTCTTGTTTCTTGTTGATGCAGATTCTAGCCTCAAGGCTTTTTCGATGGCATCTTCTAGATTTGAAAGATTAAGAGCACTTACTAGGCCCCTAAGTGATTCTGTAAGTCCTTCTACAAAGAGGTATGTGAGTCTATCTTCCCCAATCCCAAAAACTCGAATTGAGATTTTTTGAAACTCGTTTATGCAATTTTCTACTGTTCCTTGCTGTTTTAGTTGAGTGAGTCTTTTAAAATCTTCTTGGGGGTGTTTCCTGTCAAACCTTCTTATGAGTTTTTGTGAAAATTCTTCATAGGAGGTTATATTTGGAGGGCTTAGCCCATGATTGGTGTTTAACTTTTGCAGCCAAGCATGGGTGGTAAATTTGTTTGAGCCATCAAAGTTTGGTAAGGTTACCTTGTTCATTTTATGCTTCAAGTCCCTATTTGGGGATTTCTTTCTTTGCCTAGGAGTTTCGTGTCTTTTAGCTTCACAAAATTCCCTAAATGACACAAGTTCCCTCAATTCAGGTTCAAGATCCCTATAGGCTCTAATGATTTCTTCTGTGTTGTTTGTTGATGGATTTATTTCCTCCTCCCTTCTAAGATCAAATTCCTTAGTTATAAAAGGGGGTTTCGGGACCATGGGTGTGAATGAACCATTATTAGCCTCCGAATGATTTGAACTCACATCTCTCCCATTTGAGGGATTATTATTTTTTAAGTTGCAGATGGTGTTTTCCATATTTTGCAAGGTTTGGATGAGTGCTTGATTTGTTTTTTCTAATCCTTTATTCTGGTTCACAAGGGTTTGATTAGTTTGTTCCATGAAATCTTTTAGTTCCTTGGATAATTGTTCAGCCATGGATCCCTTTCTATGGTAGGTTTGCATTCACTTTGTACAGGATGGTAGGATTATGCTCTGATACAACTGTAATGTTCCTTGCGGAATTTATCCTAAAAACGTAAAAAGTAAAATCAGGAGATCTATTTTACTCTAACTATACATCAATTTATTAGTGTAAATTACTATGAATATTTGAATGCAACATGTATTATTGGTTTAAACATATATTATTTAACTCATGGTTAATTCATCATAGATTTCTTAGTTTAGACAATAGGTAGTGAGATGCATTATTGTTCAATTGCAAAACTACATGACAAGTCTATAACTTATTACTTTTATCCAAAGAAGATCTTCGTCCAATATCCCCTCTCCTAGCATCACTGGATGGTAGAATGACTGTGCAAAGGGCACGTGAACAATCTCAAAGGGGATTCCCTCAAGGTGTTCCACCTGTCTTCGGACCATCCTCTAGAGGACCGAATTACCCACCTTTCCCTCCACAAACTCCCTATCCTGGTGAGTGCTAGTGAATGGAATTCCTTTGACTCAGATCTATCTTGAGGGTAATTGACATAATCTCTCATTTAAACACAATAATTGTTGAAAGCACCATTATTGTGTTTTAAATGGATCACTACTAATATTAGAGTTTGAACTTCATAGTTTTTTTGTTTTAGACTGCTCTATACATTAATATTCACATGTTTGAACCTTATTAATCAACAAAGAAATTTGTTCAGGCATGGACGCTTACCTGTTGCTGTGCGTGCCTTGTTACCTTTGCAAATGCAACCTCTGATCCGAGTTGAACCTCATCAACGTTCTTCTCTTTGCGGAGGATGCATGGTATATGTATCTCCCATGCGTGTCTCTCCTTCCTCCACTCTTCATATAAGCTTGGCTTATATCATTGGCGAAACGATGCCCTTATCTGAGTTGCGACCTTTACCCGTGTTTCTCACCTGCGTCGTTTCTTCATGGCGTTTTTAAAAGGCTTGGTTAAAAATCCTTAATATTTTGTGTTTTGATTCTTTCTTATAATATGACCTTTTCTTTCCTCCCTTAATATTGCATTAAGTTTTAAAGTTCAAAGTCTCAAATATTTATTTATAAGGATTATTAATGTTTTTAGATATTTTATTGAGATTACCAATTTATTTTTTATATATCTTCCCAATATCAATAATCTATTCTAATTATGGTATTGTTGGGAACAATCATAATTATAAAAATACATTAAATTACTTATCAAGTGATTTATCATATATATATATTTTTTTATAAATCAAATGTATTGAAGATTTACTTATTATTATTATAATAATTTAAAAGTATTAAAATTACACACAAATTGATTTATTGATTATTTTTGTGTCATGGTTACGGGGACATGACAAGTTACCATTAAAGTTCAATTTTTAGTTTCAAAAAAATCATTATAGTTTTTATTTTCAAAAGTTCCAGTTTTCATGTGTGTATTTTTTACAATTCCCATGAAAATTTAGATGTGTGTGAAAATGCAATTCTAATGTAATGAGTTTTCAGAAAATGGATGAAGAATGTAAAATATTTCATTTAAAGTTAATTTGAATTTAGTAGATAAGTAGAATTGGGTTTAATCCTACTATTATTGTGTTGAGTGAAAAAATTTGATGTTGAGGACAATTGAGTAGTACTACAACTATAAGCTAAGGGTATATAGCCAAAGAGAATGTCATCAAAGCCATTTTAAAATTGAGAGACAAGTCAAAGATTGATATCTCTAAGTTTATAGAAGGGATTGCAATTAGAATATTATTTTATATATGAGAAAATAGACGATCTAAAGAAAGTAAAGTTGGCATGCACCAAACTAAAGCGGTCCATGTCGATCAAGTGGGATCAAGTGCAATTTGAAACAGTTAGGATGATAAATTGAAAGATAAAGATTTAAAACACAAATTCAAAGTTAAAAGAAAAACAAATTGCATGTTGGTTATACATTAATTTTTTTTTATGAAGCAAAGGATGAGTTTGAAAGTATAATTTGAGCATAAAGGCATGTCAAATACAAATAGTTAAAAATTCCCACTTATGTAAATAGTCTCTGCCTTTCCATTTTAATTTTACATCGCTAAGTTGCATTCTAACTAAAAAGTTTATTAGTGTGCTTCAAGAGAATAATAGAAGTTGTCAATAAAACTACAAAGTGTAGAAGGAAAATCATTATCAGTGATTAGTAGGTTGCAAAACAAAAATTATGAGTCTTTTGAGAATTGTTGAAGAGAGATATTTTTATTTGAATGTGTTCAAGTTACACTTCTACTATGTACTTTGATTGGTTGAGTAGTTTATTATTATTCACTCGTCCCTCTTAAAACACCATCAAATTGGTATTAGAGAAGGTTTACATGCATTTTTTATTTAAATTTAGAAAAATTGACTTGAATTTGAGTTCAATTTAGTCGGAAGTAAAAGTAGGATTAATCCTACTATTGGTAAGTTGAGTTGTTGTGAGATTTCAATGAGAGAGAAGTTATTGGGTGTTAACTACATGAAAAAGGAGTGTGAGATTGGACAAATGAGGAGTGAATATTAGAAGAAGAAGAGTATTTCAAGCACTAAATCTTGTTGTTCTTGAAGAGATGGTGATAGTTATGCAAGAGTGATTTGATGCTATAAAGATGATACAGAGAAGAAGAGTTCAAACAACATGCATCCCTCTTGTCAAATCACATATAATTAGAAAGATTTTGAATTGAAAGGAAAATATAAAGGTTGAGAATAAGGTGATTTCAAAGCAATTTATGTGAAATTTCTCCTAGTAATCAATGTTTAGTTTTGTTTAGGAAGTTGCAACCTTGAAGCAAAAGGATGCATGTGAAATATTTTACTTAGGAATTCTATAAGCATAAGGGAAGGTCACATAGATGCAAATGAAATTTATAGCTACATAAATTGTAAAGATGTCAACTAATAACATACATAAGACAACTGAGAAAAACAACTGCAGTCAAAACACAAACATAAAACTATCCTTAATCAACAAATATTTTTATATTTTTTATTTTTCTTCAAAACAATACAAGTTGAAGTGGACAAACAAGGACGAGGCGATGTCTGCGTGGGGTGAAGGTCTCGAAGGGTTTCATCCCCTACATGTGCTTGGGTGGGGGAGGTCGAACCCTCCCCCTCAAAGGTTTGTCCGACTGTAAGTGTCCTGTTACCATCTTATTTATTCACATTTAGTTCTGTTTCATGTGTCATATGGTTGTCGTGGTGTCTAGTATTTTTTTTCCTATTTTTCTAGTGGTTTTGTTTTCCTGGTGTTTTCGTTGCATTTGGGGTTCTGTCATATAGTGGCTTATTGGCTCGCCTAAGATTCAATATATGGCGAAACGGAACCCCCAAACATTCTAGAAAGTGAAGGGGTAAAAAATGAGCCCCCTTAAACCCACACCAAATCCTTCAAGGATGTGGTGATTGTGAATTCTACTGCTATTCCAAATAGCACTAATTTTATGGCTGAGGTCGCTAAGCAAGGTAACGAAAACTCAGGCAATGGGGAACTGCAAGGTAATTGCTCCTCTGGTGACCTTTCGATTTGCCCAAATTCTGAAATGAAAAAAGTGATTAAATCTACAAGAACAAGACTTAAAGATGTGGCTATATTTTCTTTGTGATGGTGGACATAAAAAAGGTCCCTGCTAGGAAGGTTATGGATGACTGGTTTTCAAGTGTGTGGGCTAACAAATTTGATGTGCAAATAAACTTCTATAGATTACTTCATCGTGGCTTATATATTATATTTTTTAAAGAGCATGACATGCAACTCAAGGTGCTCTTGAAACCCTATTGGAACATGGAGGGGTTTGGTAACTCCGATTGGTAGGGTTCTCTATGTGGATGAATTGAAAGTGTCCCTTCCACACATGGATGTTTGCTATACCCAAACCGATTTTTTTGCTTCATTAAGGCATTTTGCTTAAAATGGTCTAAACCTTGTAAATATGAGGTCAAAACTCAAATTTTGGGCAAATAAAGTATGGGCTTTTGGTCAGTGTGATGTTAGGAAGATATTGGCAAAATTTGAAAAAATTGAAAATTAGGGTTTCTGAACTCCATTTTTAGCTCAAAACCCTAAAAAATAGGAACTTGTCAAAATTAGCTGAAATTAATTTTGATTGGCTTATTTCACATCATGATCATAGTGGTGAAGTCAGTTTTAGTTAAAAGTCAGTTTAAGGCTGGTGGGTAGTTTTCACTTTTTCAAGAGAAAAGTTAGGACCTCCGAGGTCATCAATGGCAGTTGGCCAGTACCAGGTATCGATATCTAAGCCTGAAACTCAAAGCAGAATGCTTTACGATGAAAGATGTTGAAAATTATGCTTTTGACGAAGGGGATTTTCAGATTGGCAAAAAGTGCTAAAATATTCTAAGTCTGGGAACTTTTCACTATGTAACGTAGTAGACACTTGCGCAATCAACGTGCAAATAACCTTTACAGTGTTCGTACATGTGAAAATGATGAAGTATAGTTATACACACACCTCAGCAGTCATAGTATTTTGATAGGCTCAACCTCAATAGTGGGTACATTGTCTACAAATCACAAAATGGTGGAAATCAATGAATTCAGAGCAAATTTGTGCCCTTGTAGCCCAGGGGCACCCTTCTTTTTGAAGGTCAAGATTTGATTGCTTTGGATGGAGAATGCATTCATTCGTTTATGTTCTCAGTTAGCTTTCCGACTAGGGATGGAGCAAGGTCATTTGAGTTATAGAACTCCGACAAGCGAAGACGGAAGCAGAGACTACGAAGGATGTTTTCCACATGAAGGCAATCTAGAAAAGCATATCTGCGCCCCTGTAGCCTAGGGGCGCCCTTCTTTTTAAAGACCCAGATCTAGATGCATGTGTTTGCTAATTGATTCAGTCTTTGCAGAATTAGTCTGGATTTTCAATGAGCTATCAAGTGGAAGCATATCCAGTACATAAATCTGGTTATCAGCGTCAGAAGTGGAAACTGCAAGCAGGATACATATCAACAAAGGTTGCTAAAGCATGGTTTGAGCACCCCTGTAGCCCAAGGGCACCCTTGAATATGACTTGTCAAATGGATGAGTTTGCAAATGAGGTTTTCCTAAGATATTTTCTAGCTTAGTCCAGCTTTGCAATGCACCCGTTCACAAGATGATCCGACATTCTGAGTGATCATGACAGAGGTTCTACCAAGCACGTAAAATAGAGGATGGTGAAGCATAGCTACACAAAGCTACATATCTGTAGGCTAGGGGCGACCAGCCTTTAGGCCTACTAGATGGGGTTATTTGCAATTGCAGTCTTCACAAGACTTGTGTGCAATTACTCCATCCATTCAGCGAGTTCAACTGTCAGCCTCCAAATGCTCGTACGTATGAGGTCAAGGTGACAATGCTGTAAAGTGGAGGTGGTTGAAGACAGTTCAAAAAATGACTAAGTATAAGACTAGAATTTTCCTTGAAAAAGGCGATTCTCTTTTAAGAGCTTTAGAAACCATTTTTTGGCTTCGTCTTCTCCAAGAACATCTCCTGCAAGTTGACCAAGCTGTATAGAGAGACAGGCAGCATGTGAATCGGAGCATTCCAACTCTCGGTATCAAGGGTCAAAGTATGGTGTTCGGATGAGAGTGACACTTTTGTCAGAATGGTGTTTGCATCTTCACAAGCTAGGGGTGCCCATCTTTTTGGGGTTCCTAATTCAGTTTGCAGATATCTCACATATAGTCGTTAGATGTAGAATACTTCTAGTCATGCAATGAATCTATTATTCAGTCAGTAGGGTTCGTCATTCACCGTCAATAGCAGTTTGAAGCATCGGAAGGCAGTAGGGAGAAATGGCTAAGTCTGGAATCAATGCATCAATTTAATCAAAGGTGCCTAATTTTTTAAGGTGTCAGATGATGATTTTAGCAGTTGTTGCTCCTAGCAGACATTTCATCCTTGTCACGCGGGCTTTGCAGTGGATATCTCAACATGGTCGCAAGGTCATTCAATCATCCGGAAATCAGAGTTGAACATGGTCAGATGTAATTTCGTAGCCAGCTATAAAATAGGAGATTCTCAAAAAATCTCATAACTCTTGCAGATGGACACCTAAAAGATCAAAATTTGACTTTTTAGAATCAGTGAAGTGTGCTGAGCACAACAAGATGCTATTTTTGGCAAAATGATTAAAAAATATTTTTGCATGCAGAGCATTAAAAAGTGACGAATTTCTTCAAAGATAAATATTGGCGCCACTTTTAGTTCTTTGCATGTTTTGAAATTAAAATATATATTTTAGTCTAAGACTCAGAGATAGTGGCAATTCAGCTGGTAAGAGGCCAATCAAATTCCTTCTTAACAATTAGGGTTTTCAGCATGCATGCATGATGGTACAAATTTATCTATTTAACCTAGCATGGCGTCTTTTCTCATTCACACAGCTTTGAAAGTTCGAATTTCCTCAAGAGATTAGCGAATTTTCATCAGATAATCAAGGTCGAAGGCGATAGGTAAATCCTTTTGCAGGTTCAAGTCTAGATTCAACATCAGATTCAAGACAGAGTGGCGATTTTGAAAGAAAAAGGCATAAAAACAATTAAAATAATAAAAAACGTCTTTTTCTCTTCTATATTTCTACCATCTTCTCGTCTTAAATTCTTTCGCATGTTTGAAGTGTTGGAAAATTTTGGCAAAACAAAGTATTTGGGTTGATTCAAAAGAGCTTTCTCAACAAAACCCATGTGCCAGAATTTTTTGGAAAAAATTGTTTCAGAACATCTGTTCTCGAAGCTTTAATTTTCTCAACCAAAATTCTTTTGCATGGTTGAGTAAAGGTCAAGTTTTTACATTTCTGACATTCTGGGTTTTCTTAGAAACACTTTCTGGACAAAACCCATATCTCAGATTTTTCCGTAAAAATTCTCATCCGACAAGCTATTTTTGGCTTTCCAGAAAAGTTGTCAAAATATAGCCGTGTTCACAGTCAACAGGCAAGTTTTTCAGAATGCAGTTCACTTAGCTCGAATTCAAGACCAAGTCGATCTTAGCTCATAACTTCATCGGGACAGTTGATACAAATCTACATAAGGTATTGCCGGAAGTAGTTTTAGATCTACTTAAGATCAAGGATTTAGTTATCAAGAACATTCAACAATCTGGTTTACTCGAGGCCGCTTCCATACCTATTTCAATGCATTGTGTGGAGTTTGTAATATCTTGCATCAAGCATTACAATTCCGCTACACGAGATATATGGTCAATAGATGGACGTTTCATATGCAGTCTCAAACCCCTTGATATCGAGCTAAGTCTGGATATATCTCAACATCTAGATGGGTTGGTTATTTCCATGAGTCAAAGCGAGTAGGCATTTAATGCAGAATTGGATATGTGTCAGAATAAGATGATAGAGAGGTGGCTAAAACAAAAGAAGAACAAGTTGCCAAACAACTTGGGTTGTGGCGAGTGTAAGGATGAATATGGTATTCTGATTACACTGCTTAATCGTGTCTTTGGTCATGCAGATGCAAACAAATTGCACCCATGGATGTATTATATCATTGGTAGAATCATCTTTGGGCAATAGCATTATGATTGGGCATCCTTCATCAGCGATGCTATTCACGAGCAAATCACCGATTTCCTAGCTGCGCATTAATTTCATATGTGCTCTTACCTTGTGTACTTGATCACTTATCAAAATCAATTTAACGGGTTGAACACGATGGGCATACTCAGTGTACAGAAAGTCTTTCGTTATTATGACCAGCTTGAGTTCACCAAAGCTGAAAGTCATTTTAAATGTGTACAGGAGGCTTTCTTGACATATACAGCGAGAAACTTGTATCGGGAGTTGCACATTCGCATCTCGACAGTTGCCATGGCAGCAATGAAGAATTGGGCAGACTGGTACATTCAGTTTCCTACATACACCTATATCTGTGTCTATGGATACACAGGAAAATTAGCCATGTTACCACGTTATCCTTTGGATAAAACAATATTCATGGAGCTCCTGAGGTAGTTGTATGAAGTTCACAAACGTTTGCGCAACAAGTGTAAACCAGCTATTGAGTTTCCTTTGCAGTTCGAGATGTATTGGTGTAAGACGACAGTTGATGCTAAGGTTGTAGGTCAAGAATTAGAAAATCTCGAACTCAAGTACCTGGTTGATACACACACATATGATCCTTGGGGTCATTACGTAGCTCGCCTTGGTAATCTCTCTTATCACAAACCTATGATGGAAGATTACTAGGTGAATTGCGAGGATGATTTTGAGGTTCACAGACGTAGCTATAGCAAGTTCTCTCTTCCGCAGATTTTTGTTTTCTTGGCAGAAGATGTGGAAGGATTGTCAAAGGATGAGGGAGATACACTTCCTCAGTTTTACAGAGAGCAGGTTGATGGACAACCACTACTATTAGTGAACTGGTATGCCAAGGAATTCACATCAGTGAAGAAGAGATTGAGCAGGGTCATCCAAAATAGCATGCTTTATTTAGAAAGCAGAAGGTTGAGAAAGGTATCCGTGCCTAGAGCAGAGCCGCCACCAGGAGATATACTACCTTCCTCATCAAAGCCGAAGTAGAAGAAGAGTAACCTTGCTAGGAAGAATCCAATGCCTAGTAACTCAAAGGGAAAAGCGTTTGTTGCGATTCCACATATAGAGCCTGTCGTAGAAGTTGTTCAGAGTTCACCACAGCCTGAGGTTCAGCCACATTTACTGTCGCCAACACCAGAGCAGCCTCCAGTTCCAATTCAGATTGATTTGGACCTGGATTCACCTCCTCGCAGTGACCCTTCTACACATTCACTTTCATCAGATCCTATGACCAGTACAGATCATTCTAGTGGGATTAGTCGGGATTCGTCTTGGCTTGAAAGCCAACTAGGAAGAAAAAGGAGACAACCATCTTATGTACTTGATCATTCAGATTTCGATCATGACCATCAAGATGTGCCTGAAAAGAGGATCAAGAAACAGATCCATATTGGGAGGAGTGCAGATAAGGAAATCATTGTTGAGACTACTACACCTCCAAACAATAAAAGTCTAGACGATGGAAGCTCAATACTCTGAAGTTATCACAGTCCAATTTGGTAAAAGTACTCGTCAGACAGATATTGACCTCATACAGGTTGCTATTGATAGTGCCAGGGATAGGATGGTGAAGGATGGTGAAGATAAATCAGCCCTCAAGGCTGAAATACAATAGCTTCGCCAGTACATTTCTATCCTTGTACATAGGACAGGGGATGCTATCATCACGCTTCCACATATGTTAGAACCACCAGCAGAACAGGGTTAGATTGATCACTTGGTTGCATATGGCAAGCGGTTGGATGAGTGGGAGAAGGAATTCATTGCTAGAGGCCGCCTTGTACTTTCAGAGTTGTACCAATTACAGTATAATGCACGCGAGCTTCGTCTACGACTTCAGGAGGAGGAGCATGATTTGGCCATTAGTAGACCCAAGGATGAGATTCTGATTGCTAACCTGGGAATGCCATTTGATTCAGTCACAGATGCAGAGGATAAGGAAGAGGTCTATGTTTGGAGAACATAGTTAATCTTCAAAGTAGAAATAGAAGAAACGATAACATCTAAGTTGGCTGAGAGCAGAGAGCATGTTACCAGTGCACTCCACTATGTGAGAAACTTTGTGTCTCAATTACCATGCTTGTATTAGCATGTGGGTGGTGACTATGTTGAGCTTACTAATGTTCAATTAGAGCTCCAAGCACTTATTCACAATATTTTCAGTGGTGAGACCATTGGCTGCAAGTTGAATCAGCTTACAGTCATGTCAACATTGTTTGATGAGGCGACTAGGATTAAGGGTGAGTTCCAATGTCAGATAACTGGTGGAGAAGACATGCTGCATAGACATGGGATTCTTTGCCAGAGCTTCAGTTCCCCAGAGGGTGATGTAGTCAACAACTTCGTGGATGGGTTAATTGCCAAAGATCAGGGCCAGTAAACTTCAGTTCAAGGCGTCCCACCTTTTCCAAGATAGACATTAGACACAAGAGTTAAACTCAATGCTTCTTTCCGAGTTAACTAGCTGTTACACATTGCATGCCACGTCTTTCTTGGAACCATCAACAAACACTTGGATCTTAGATTAGATCTTTAAGTTAACTGATGATAGCATTCCAATTAACTTGCTTTCAATAAGGACGTGCATGCTTGCACATTGTCCATTTAGATTAGATGTTTCAGTTAATTGATGATAGTTTCCGAGTTAACTATATAGTTTCATTCAATTAGGGTTTAGGAATAAGATCTTGCATGTCTTGCAGGACTGTAGTTGACTCAAGGTGATTTTAGGGTTGCGTACACCTTGAAGTCTATAAATAAGAGTGTTCAGCTCATTTGTAATTTAACTTTTGCCTGATAGCATACATGCTGCGCCTACCTTGCCTTAATGTTATTATCATGGTGTTTATTGAATCTTAGTTAAATGGGGTTGCTGGTTTGATCATTATTGCATGCGTGTTTCATCTATACAATATGTTGTTCCAGTTGGTTACCTTATGTTTTGTTTATAATAAGCCTATTCAGAGGAGCAAATAGTTGTGCCCACCTTGCCTTCACATTGTGAATCTGTACTCAAAGCTTATTGTTTGATGTGTGTGATAGTAAACTCATTCAGCCAAGCAGATAGTTGCACCTACCTTACCTTCATGTTGTGAAGTTGTATCTGGTTTACCGTATATTCGTTTGTTTTAATAAGCTTGTTCCCGGATAAGCAAATAGTTGTGCCTACCTTGCCTTCATGTTGTGAGCCCGCACCTGAGGTTTATCGTATAATACATTCCCGCTCCATTTCCTCACACTCTATTTTCTTGAGGAAACTGGATAGATTTAAAGAAGTTAGCATAGTTGTAGTTAGATGATTTATGAAACCAAAAAATACTTAGCTGCAACGTTCTAGGTTTTCTTAACCTTGTGCCTCTACCAGCTAAGAACAAAAAGATAGGATTTATTTTACTTTTCTATTCCATGCATTCTAGCACAACGAGGGAGCTTCCCCTCCTAATTTGAAGAGCACTCATTATGTAGTGTGCATAGTTGTTCGTACAAACTTACACTCCAGAGGTGTTAGTTCTTACGCCGACACATTGCATATCACTAAGTCACTAAAAATCCAAATTTCAAAACCTCTTGTTGGAGGTTGTGAAGTTCTGAAAAACCTGTGACAAGCCGACAACAAAGATGGTTTCCTTCGCTTCATAGTAGGTAAGTCGGGAAGTTATGAAACAAAATGAAAAAAACTGAGAAAACTTGCCAAGCTTTACTTCGGGCCCTCCAAAACTTGATTAGCAATAATACAAAGGAAGCAAACTCTAACCACTCTGAAAACAACAATCGCACACCCTCATAGACCACATGTTCTAGACCCACTCGACCCCCGTTCTTGCCAAGTGAAGAAACCATGGGAAAAACCAATAACAATAGATCCCCTGTAGAGGATGTGGATGAAATTGTTGTAGCATATTATAGGCTTGATCCTGAAATGAGAGAGCTGGTGCCTTTTAAAGACTACTGTGAGGCCAAACAAAGAGCTACCCCGAGAAGGAAGAATGACCCAACCGATAAGGATATCAAGAGTAGGGTAAGCAAACTAACACTCCCCAACTTTGATGGAGAAGGGAAGACCACCGCATGATCTTGGGATCAAAAGTTAGACACCTATCTATCCTTAAGCCCAATGATAGAAGCAAATGCCATCAAGTTTGCCATTTTACACCTAACCGAGATGGCCCATGATTAGTGGCACCACGGCCTAACAACTCAAAGTCATCAACAAGTTACCACCTACGATGACTTTACTCAAAGGTTAATCAAAAGATTCAACCAAAAGCACCCAAAATGGTACTTTAGGGAATTCACATGAGTAAGGCAGCAAGGCACTATAGAAAGTTACGCCATCGAGTTTCAGAGAGTCATGGGCCCTAAAATTTACCAAGAGGGACTCACCTATTTATTCATAGAGGGTCTAAGAGGATCAGTCAGAAGTATGGTGAGTGCATTAGAACCCAATCGCCTAGATGAAGCTATTCAGAAGGCTATGAAATATGAAGAAAACTAGCCGAGGGACAAACCCAAGAACTCTACCTCATCATCCAAACTCCCTCACAAGGAAGAAAGGTCAAGGAGGGAAGATCCACCAAGAACATGCTCATACTGTAATAGGAAGAAAGATCATGGACATATGTGTCAAGCAATGGAAGATTTAAAAAGGAAGGGGTTGTGCTTTGATTGCAGAAATATATGGAATCCAGGGCACCAATGCAGTAAGAAAAACCTTACAAGCAAAGATTGGTGTCACAAATGTGAGGAAGTTCAGGAACCGGGACACAAATGTGGACAGAATGGAAGACAAGACTTCAGCATGGAAGCCAACTCTAGTCAAGGCTCAGGGGATAAAGGTAAAGAACCAAATAAAAGAAGAAAGTACAACGGACCAGAAACAAACAGAGGCGACCCCCTTTAAAGAATGAAGCTCTTCAAATGGCGGTCATTGCGACCGATGGCAGTTATTGCGACCGATGGTGGACATTGCATCCGATAATGGCGGTCATTGCGACCGATAATGGAGGTCATTGCGTCTTATTTGTATAAAAACCCAAGGGGCTAAATCATAAGAGGAAGGAAAAGAGTT
Organism: Sequoiadendron giganteum; assembly: GCA_007115665.2. Taxonomy (NCBI): domain Eukaryota; kingdom Viridiplantae; phylum Streptophyta; class Pinopsida; order Cupressales; family Cupressaceae; genus Sequoiadendron; species Sequoiadendron giganteum. The sequence goes on from CM021104.1 coordinate 127,816,365, forward strand.
GGCATGATGGATCCTAGGCTCCCCATCAGGTCATGTGCCCCACACTCTCTTATGGTTGAATCCTCCAAGGATGTTAAGAGTACTTTGATTGAATTAATGATTGACCAGGAGTTTACTAACATTTAAATCTACTACTTATTGTTGGAGTGAATAATTATGATCTGCTAACTAACGTAAATAGGGTGAATGATTCTAATCTTTCAATTTGAACCTCAATCAAGTGAGAGGAACCCTCTAACCCCTTATTTATTGAGATTGATTTAGGTCAAATTCAGGGTACTCCCAATTAGAGGAAACTAAGATATTTGATCATCCACCCTTAAGTTGCTTGAGGACAAGCAAAGTTGGGAGGGGAGGACTATCATATCCTTGGAATTGTGACAATAAGATAACAAAATACATATTTAAAATTATTAACTATTTGATATTATTATAATTATGATTATCAAAGATAATATCATAATTATAATTATTATATTATAAATATTGACAAAATAAATAATAAAAATTAAAGATATATAAAATTAAGGTAAAACACAAACATAATAATATTATAATTATTGAATACAAAATTATAAATGATGATTATCACTATAATGGATAAGAGAGACACAAAATAAATATAAAATAATTACTACATTTGCAAGGGAGTGTGACGATTTAATAATGTTTATTATTTGCAATAATAGCATCGATTCCTATTAAGAAGACCGTATTAAATACTAAGACAAATAATCTCAACAGTAATCAGTATAGCAATTAAAAGCCACGACTGAATGCGGGAGGGAAGCAATTAGGGTATAAAAAGTGATGCATCCCTTAAGGAGAACCATGTCCTTTGATATGTGAATGGTTACGCCCGTGGGAAAATCGGGTTATAAAAGGGAAGACAATCAAGGGCAGATGGAGGATGATGGAAAGGAAATCAATTCAAGTTACGAAGGCGACTCAAGGGGGAAGATCGTCTTGTGGACGCTATGAGTATATGTTGACTGGACACGACATTATAATTGAAGAGGGTATCCTTGGCATCGTATGAAGTGGTTCATTCGTGTTACTCCGAGATAGACATGGAAGGATATTCAACCGCATCAGTATGTCTGACGCCATGGAAGATTCCGTTGTTGTTCCTGTCAATCGTTGATAGTGCCGTGGAGTTCACATGTGATCGACTGGTGTAGTATCAGGATCTCACATAGCCGTTGGTTCTCTCATTAGCGTCTCTTCTCACCTCGTTCTCATTATCATTATCAACATCTCCGAAGAACCTCTGCAAAGTCTATTACTTCCTGTGGCACTATATTTGTACGCAACCATTGGAGACTCCTCAAGGGAACAGTAGCACACTCATACCTAAGTTAATGTAATCGTTGTCGGCTTTGTGGATTTACAATTCACAAATGTGTACCAATACTCGCCAGTTATGGAACCATCAGAAATAAGGAAATCTCTTGAATAGTAGAGTCAGTGATTATCTATCAGGGAATAGATTTGGAGTTATATATATCTAAGGATCAAATCTGCAGTACTCTTTGGAGCCAATGATCAATCAACTCAAGATACGTATTTGACTAGCACATTCAGAAACAGCATACATGTTTTGAGGTGTCCTCTGCGTGTTTCTAAACACCGCTATTACTGGAGATTATATATCATAATTTATAGCAGATATTAGTTCATTCTTAAATAGCAAGTCATTTAAATATGATATGTAAATATATTTTGTTCGGTAAAGCCTCTGAAGATAGCCCTAAATGAGATTTAGAGTTTATTGTCAAAATTATTACTCCTGAATCTACTTGAACAATTTAAATTGGAAGACTAAGGGAAAATTTTAAGACAATCCTAAAAGGGGACATTACAGTTGTATAGATGATAAATACATAACCGACAATTATTGGAGACTCAAACCTGAAACTACATCTAATACTTTGAAAATAGTTTCTTAGTGCCTTTTAATACTCAAAATAGATAATTCAAAATAGTAGAAGATTGGAGTGAGGAGATTACATTCAATTCAAAGAAAAAAGAAAACAATTTTTTTTATTTACTCCTAGTTAGCCAAATAAGTTTAGCTTAAATGCATAAACTATTTATCATTAACACAATAAAATAATACACACAACAATCTTCCTTATTTTATTAGCCCCCATCTATAATTCCTTTCTTGTTCATCCCCCTTCTATTTGAAAAAACTATCCCTAAAAAATATAGATTTATCTCTATACCCACCTCTCCTATCATGATTAGTCTTCATATATTTTCAAAACACCAAAATAGAAATAATTGATCAATGTCCCTAGAGTCCTTCACAAATAGAATAAAAAAAGTTGAACAAAGTGCTAAAATTAGTAAAACTAATTCCTAAAATGACCGAGCATAAAAAAGACATGGAGGAGGCATTTAAGGCACAACATCAACATACGACTGTTGTGAACTCCTCTTATTGCCAATTGCATTAGAACGAGCATTGATGTGATCTAGTGCATAAAAAAGAAACACACATAACCTACAAAAACTTTCACCTCCATCAAGTTTTTCGTATCCTTTCATTGTATTCTCAGGATCCTCATCTAGAAATTATTGTTTGAGTATGAATCAACCCCATACACATCTATCAGCTTCTATACAAGTTATGTGATTCTAGGTTGCTAATAGGAAATGCAACTTCTTTAAGTGTGGTCGAGTCTAATCCCCATTCCACTAGCCTTGTGAATCAACAATGAAAAAGCAATCTGTAGCTAATGGAACTGCAACATTCTATTGCTCCAATGTTGGAACAAAACATAATATGGTATTAATGTTACACACATTGTAGACTAGAGTATGTGGTACCATAGCAATATATTTGATGTAGAGGGAAAGCTTTTGCAAACACTATGGAATCTTCAAAAAAATGATAATGTGGCTTTAACAACAGTAAATACAAGATTCTTGGTCTTTCAATGATGACAACAACTTATACCCTGCAATCTTGTTACAAAAACTTGTTTCTTCAGTCACAAACCCTCAAAGGAATTCAAAATTCATCTATTCTTTGCACACTCAGAACTTAAAGCTCTTAAGAATACTCCAAATACTCCCTTTTAACTGTTCTTGAAAGCATTTAAACATAAACCAAATAAATTTCAATAAACCCTCAAAGAAGCAAGGTTCTACACAACAAAATGACAGTAAGAAACACCTTTCAACCATAACTCACACAATCCATTGTATTTTCACTCCTCCTTTGGTGAGAACCTGCATTCATATCTACAGAAAATTAGTACCAAGTTTCATAGATTTTTACTGGTTGAAAAGAGTGTTATGAATTAAATCAACTCGCTGAAAACCCTACTTTCTGAACAGGGCTGCAAGTAGTAATTTTTCTATAACTTTCTCAAAATTCAATGAAATTGCATGAAACCAAAAGCATTAATTTATAAAAACAAAACTCTAACTTCCCATCCACTCACAGATCGAGAATTAATCTGTGCCGTACAAGACTGATTTTTCACTGTTTTTGCAGAAAATTGTCAAAAATTGCAATGAAAACAATGTATTTCATGAAAAACTCCTTCTGCAACTTCTTGGAGTGTGCATTTCATTCATTCCATCAAAATTATGATTAAAAATAGTTACAATTCAAAGATATTCCCCTTTTCCTCCAAAAACCTAAAAACCTAATGTAACTTCATGTCTTTTTTGCAATTAAACTTCAAAATATGCATTTTTCAAGACTTCAAATCTAACCGATGTTGGTAACTCGCTTACAACCCCACTTGGGTGTGTTAAGAGGTTCATTATAATATTATTTTCCCCTTTTACAATATTTGCAACCTCCTTAAATAACACTACTAACTTTTTACCTCCTAGGACTCCTTAACAAATTCAAATATTTAAACATAGACTTTTGGAGGGAAACTCCTCTAGACCCTATTACATACTCAAAGGGACCCCATTGAGTGGGAATCCACACTAAAACACCATAATGGACCACTTCATGAAATTTATCATTAAAATCCAAAACTTACATTTTCAGGTTGCTAGATGCTCCTGCATCAATATTGCACCTCATTATCATCAAAGGCTAGATGTAATTGATGGATTGGATCAACAAAGATAGGGGTACAATATGATGATAGTGACTATTTTATTTTCTTGCAAAATTCCAAAAAACTTAAGGCCACAACTACTACTTTACTTCGCTTTTTGGTGATGTAGGATTGCTTTTACCCCAAGATGTTATTGCACAAACATCCATGTAAGGGTTTGGGCCATATGGTAGAACCAAGCCACATTTTTCCCTTCCACCAAATTAGATACCTTTATAAATCATCACATTTTTTCTTCTTTTGCTTTTAGACTCTTGTTGGAATAGAGATCCTCCTCCTTTGCCAACTGGTTCTCTTTCTCTTTTCCCATCTCCTTGTGGTCTTAGAGGTCCCCATCCATTGAAAACCATTATGGCTCTTTGTCTCACTCTTACCACCTCCTAGTGCACCTGCACATAAATCATTAAAAATAGAAATAAAGTTAAGGGAATAAAAAATACCCACAAGTGTTTCCTCCTTTGCATTATGCCATATAGACATGCTTTCCATTTCATATTTTGTGGTGTGGCCTTTGTTTCCTAGCTCAAAGTGATGTTGTTCATGAGACAAATCATTTTTTACATTATCCTCCTTTATACTATACATGAACATATCTTTGCTCTCTTTCTCAATTATCTGCATTTCTTCTCCAAGAAAGAGATGATCCATTTCTTCTCTCTTTTCATTGATCATGGGATGCTCTACATATTCCTCTAGCTACTTACATTCTTCTAGCTACGTCTTGTTGGTTGTGTTCTCTAAAACCAATAGGACTTCATCACATATGGGGCTACCAAATATTGGCATCTCTATTGTAGCTTGCTCTCTAACATGGACTACTTCCACTAGTACAACATATTGGGCTTCCTCTTGTGATAGGCTGCATTCCTCTTCATTGCAATCTTCCAACTCGTCTCTTTTTGCATTGTATTCTTCAATGCCTTCCCCTTCTCTGAGGTAGCACAACTCAATAGCTCCATTCAACTCATCTATGTCTTCATCTTGATCCCATTCATCTATCTCTTATCTTTGAAACTCTTGGAAAGTCACATTTAAAGGTCTTCTATCCACTAATATGTATTTATCCTCACCATTCTTTTTCACCTTCTCACAACTCTTCAATGCCTTTGTTGTAGAGATTTTTTTTGTGCATTTTTATTATTGCATGTCGCATAATCCTCCAACAAGAACCTCAACTCTTCTAACTCAATCTCTAGCTTTTACATCTTTTTTTGTTGGTCCTTTGTTAGCTTCTACCTCTACATTTGTCCACAAGTCAAGTTCAATCTAGAGTGTTTGTTGTCAGAGCAGAGGGTAGAGATAAATTAAATGTCACTATCAAGGTAATTCTAATGTAATGAGTTTTTAGACAATCAAGGAAGAATCTCAAATATTTTATTTAATATAAAGTTGAATTTAGTCTAGATAAGTAGAAGTGGGTTTAATTCTACTGTTAGTGTGTTGAGTTTTTATAACAACTCCATAAGAGAAGAAATTATGGGGCTTCACTATATTAAAGAGGAGTGTGATATAAGACTCAAAGATGGATACTAATTGGAAAAATAAATGATGGCCTCACATTATGGGCTTTTAATCTTGGAGAGATGTTGAGAATCATGCAAGCTAAATTGGATGTTACAAAGACAACATAAAAAAAGGAACTTCTATAGAAGAGAGTGAAAAAAATTGGTGTTCAAGACCACTGAGCAGTCCTACAACTAGAAGTGCTAATGAAGAGTATGTAACTAGAGAAAATATGATCAAAACCATCTTAAAATTGAGAGACAAGTCAAAGATTGATATCCCTAAGGTTATTTGGATGTGTTCAAGTTGGACTTCTGTTATGTACTTTGATTGGTTGATTATTCTTTGCTCATCTCTAGAAAGTGTATTTGTATGTGAAGGGAGCACAAAACACATCTTCTATCTAAGTTGAAGAGCATTAAAGATATTAAGTTGGACTTATGCTATGTACTTTGATTGGTTGATTATTCTTTGCTCATCTCTAGAAAGTGTATTTGTATGTGAAGGGAGCACAAAACACATCTTCTATCTAAGTTGAAGAGCATTAAAGATATTTTCGAGGAATGTACACTTGATCTGTAGATTCCTCAATGAACTTTGTGAAAGGACACCCAATACACCTTGATGTAAACTTGAAACACAACTTTGGGATCACATCTTTTAGGTATTTTAGAGCATTTTTTATACATCCTATGAAGACCAACTGCTTGGCTAACTTTTGATTTATACAAGGTCACTTGAACTTTTTGGTTTGTTATTAGAGTTAAATGTTTACCCTCCACATGTACAATGTCTCTAAAAGGTGGTAAGAAAGAATATTAGAGGACTAGTTTTCAGAATTTATTAACTCAGGTAATCATCTGCATTTGGTTAGAAAGTATTTTGTGTCAACATATATTGGGTCCTCAATAATAGATGCTTGCTCTCCTTCCTTGGGTCCAAAGGGGAAGTACATCTATCTAAATTCCATCGCATTGTATTGAGATTATTTACTTTGTAAGTTAAAATTAAGTTTTCTAAAATGCATACATAATAATATATTGAAATTGGACAAATTTACAACTGAACACAATGCAGCCCAATTGGCAAGGCAAAATGCAAGCCCAATGTTACCTTAAAAGGGGTGTGCCACTAGATAAAATATACAAGAAACCTCAAAAGAAAATGAAAAGGAAAGTTAAAAAGCAAGGATAGAGAAAACACTTGGAAATAGTAAACAACGATTATTCAAAAACAAAATCATGAGTAGAATAACTTCAATTTTTTTATTACATGTCTATATTACAAATAAAATCAAAATGGATAGAGAAACACACCTGGAGTTGAGAAAAAAATGAAGAACTCTAGATTTGTTGGTCTTGTTCAACTCTCTTCCGTAGATCCATGTGTTCAAACCTTTATCCAAGAGTGCGTAAGGCTTTTAGACTAAAAACTTGAATTCACAAATGATCAACCCAAAAAATCATTGGTTAATCTTCTACAATGCAAACAAAACTCAATAAAAAAAAATCCAACTGGAGGTTGATATAAGAGATATCTATGGTTATTGGAAATGTTCTGCCCTCTTCTACTTGCACTAGATCCAAAGTTGCACCGAAGAAAGTGTTCAAGAAATGTAGAGTAAAATTGTCAATGAAAAAGCGGGTAACTGAAAAATTCATTACTTAATAATGCACATTGCAAACAAAATTCAAAATAGACAGAAAACCCCACCTGGGATAGAGACTACTATGAAGAGGATTTTTTGTTCTCTGTTAGTTCAGTCATGCGCTCTTCTGCCGACCCCTATGTTAAAATCTGTCAAAAATAAACAGGCCAAAAAATCATTGGTAAGTAATCATACTACAAAATTCAAAATATCCTATAAAACCCATCTGAACTTAGAAGATAAAGAATTCTCTATATCTTTTAACCTTGTCCTACCCTGCTCTGCAGACTTACAAGTTCAAATCAGCATGAGCTAGTGGTTAATGAAATTAGACTTACATAATACAAATTTGGCAAACTCTTTGATTAATAATTCATACTACAAACATAATTCAAAATGTCAATAAAACCCACTTGAAATTGAAGCTAATATGAACTGTTCATATACGTTGGCCTTGTCTTGCCCTCTTCTGCCATCGATTGTATTGATAATAATTAATAATAGGGGAAACTTGTATTGATGTATGATGCAGGTGAAGCACCAACACAGCAGCTCTGAGCACTGCTCTATTCAACAATGGGCTCAGCTGTGGAGCGTGCTATGAAATCAAATGCAACGATGATCCACAGTGGCGCCTTCCCAATTACATAGTGGTGACTGCAACAAATTTCTGCCGGCCCAACAATGCAGGTGAGTGGTGCAATCCTCCACTCGAACATTTCGATTTGTCGGAGCCTGTATTCGGGCACATAGCTAAATATAAGGCTGGGATTGTCCCAGTTATATACCAAAGGTTTGTCTCTCCCCTTGAAAGCTTTTGGGGTTTATTCTGCCCTACGTGAATTAATTAAGAAGATCTCTCCTTCAGTTAGCTTTCACTTCTCTGACATATAATTACTCTGCCTGGCTGTTGCAGAGTGCCCTGCCATAGAAGGGGCGGAATTCGCTTCACCATTAATGGTCACTCCTTCTTCAATTTGGTGCTGATCACTAACATTGGCGGAGCAGGGGATGTCCACGCAGAGTCCATCAAGGGCTCTAGAACAGGGTGGCAGCCAATGTCAAGGAATTGGGGCCAAAATTGGCAGACCAACAGCTACTTGAACGGGCAGAGCTTGTCTTTCCAAGTCACCACCAGCGATGGAAGGACAGTTACCTCCTACAATGTGGTGCCCAGCAGCTGGCAATTTGGCCAGACTTTTAGCGGTGCTCAGATGCACTAACCAGGCACATCACAAGCTTAGGAGCATCGTATTATATCTAATCTTTACCTATGCATGTAGCAACGTGGGCAGCGAGATCGGCTTAGTTTTCTGGACTCCGCCCGTTCATGCTTAGTAATTATTGTGATTAATGATTATCTGGTGCTGTGACCAAACGCATACATTCAAACCAAAACTTATAAAAACTAAAACTAAAATGCAAAAATTAGCAAACCAAAAGTGAATTGGTTAATGATCCATTCTGCAAACCAAATTAGCTGAAAAAAATCGGTACATAAATAAGCAATTCAGAAATTCACTGATTAATAATCTTTAAAAAATTAAACTAAACAAATTTCTCTACACCAGAAATTTCCATGCACCCATTGAAAAAATGCATAACTGTTTTAATACATACCAATTACAGACACCCTTGTGATTCAAAATCACCATGACTGGCTTCAGAAATTTCCATGATCAATTGCAGACACCCTTGTATTTCAAAATTAAAATGACCGGTCTTGACTGGCCTGAATGCGTTCTTGAGGTAATATGTTTAAATAAACTTGTACAGCCGGTGAACTTACCGTTAATGTTCAAATTTTTATTTTCAAAAAAGATCGTTACAGGTTTTGTTTAAAAACAAGAGACGCAGTTGCATCAGGTTCCTGTCAATTGCAAGTTGTGTTTGGTTGTTTGAGAGATTTAGTTAATAGAAGTAGTTAGAGGGGTGCAATGTCAATGTGTGTTTTTTTAAGAAAAATAGTAGTCATGGAGTTTTTATTTTTCCTTTTATTGTAAATCTTTGATGTGAGCTAAAACCTTACTTACTATAAGAGGAAACATTTAATTTAAATTTTATTGTTTACAAATATTTGTGAATTGAAATATGTATTCATAGACTTAACATTGTATCATACAAAACATAGAACTTGAAATTTTATACAAATAATTGTGCATGTAGCAATTGACATGTAGTATAATAAATAATTATGCACTTGAAGTTTATAGTTGGTGTCATGACAAAATTTTGAAAACAACTAATAGAGATATATCAAGCATGTTTGAGCACAAAAGATAGTGGTTGTCCAAATGGTAGAAGTGCAATATTGTCTCGTTTTGTATCTCATTTGTTGCCTGCCTCATTTACTATTTGCAAGAATTGTTGTGTCAAACTCTCATGTAATTGTATATGTTTGTTAATGGCAAGTAAATTAGTTTTATCTTTTAGATTTTAATGATAGAAAGAAGAGAAAAATAGATGTAAAGTAGTTTAGGAGAAGAGTTTGAGACATATTTGTACTCGTTCTTTGTCCATGTCTTAATCTCCATCTTTGATATCAATCAAATATTGAGAACCCGTTCTTTTTGTGGATATCACCACTGCACCTATCGTTGCAATGGGATAGCTATTTATACTTGTAAGAAATTGCTTGATTGTCATGTCTGGTGTGAAGTTATATTGTTCACATAGGCGCAATATTACTTCAACTTTGCTTGATTATTGCAAAATGATTATGCAATCACAGTCTCCATGGTAATAGTCCATTTTGTGAGCAATTTGAAAATTTGTTACACATATTGGTGATCCTGGAATTAAATTTTGTTTTCATGTTGTTTAAGAAGATGCCCAATAACATTTAAAGTGATTATCATTTCATCTTTAGCATTTGTCAAGTCAACATGAAGCACTTCACACGATTGGTTTACTTTATCTAGGTTGGCTTTGTATACAACAATTATGTCACCTTCAAAAATATTTCCAATCTTTCGAGCATTCAAATCTTCAATCAATATGGAATTGAGACTTCTAATTTTTGTCCTGAAGAGAATATAATAGAATTGCTTTAACATTGGGAAACTAAATCAATATAGTGTAATTATAATTAGCGTGTGGTGATTAGCTTTTGTTTGTTTGTTCTTGTTTTGGTTGTACTTTTTTTCATGTTCTCTTGCTGCTTTGCTTTGATTTGCTGCAACAAATTTTTATAGTATTGAATTGTATTCAATGAAATTGTAGTAATTGTTTAACATGATGTCAGTTGCAAGACATGTTAGAGCAATATTACAACTATTTTTTTTAAATGGAAATAAAATTATGTTATTTTGTTGGAGTAAAGATGCATTAGTATAATTTCTAATAGTTTTGATAGAAGGATATGAGTTTCGATAGGTAGCATATTACAATCACTGAAATCTTCTATATTATGCAAAAACTATTTTGTGTTTATATGTGTAAGTATTTTATTGATAATTTTCTACATCTGTCACTTGCATTTGTTCTATGACTAGTAGTACTTTTGATCTCTTTATTTTTTTGGCTTTTGATGATTCTATATAGATTTTTGTTAGTTTTTTAACTCTTCTCCTTTTGCAACAAATAATTCCTACTGTCACTACAATATCTTTGAAATTGTAATTAATTTAAATTACTATTATCATGTTGTTAGTTTTTAATACTATGAAAAATGTATAGATATTTGTAGTACTTAATAATATTTGCATAAATCTAGGTTGCAAAAGAGTTGAACCTAATTGCATAAATTTAAGTAGAAACTATCAAGAAAATGTACTTTTCAAAAAGGTACAAAATATTGACTGATATGATCTTTTCTTTATAAGAAGGAAAATATTGCATTCGAAAACTCAAAAATGAACAACAAAATTTTACATTAGATTTGCATTTCTAACTTTTCTAGGCATGCATATACAAGAAGCTTGAAGCACAAGAAAAGAGAAAATTAGGAAAATCAAATTAGAATAACAATTTGTAGCAAATCATTTTCATAGACTGAATTTTGGTTTCTGAATTCAAATTTAAATAGAAAGTGATTTCAAGGGAAATTATACATATTTCCAAAGTTTTCAAAATTATATCAATTTTCACATGTCTGAACAGATAGAAACTCTAAAAAAAGGAAAGCATGGTTGTAGATTTATGCATAATTCTGGCATGAGATTCCATCAATAACTTTATATGCTTTTCTCCACATTTTGTAGTCTAATCTTAATTTTCTGCACTTCCATTACAATCTGTGCATAAATCTCACAGTGGAGTTGTTTTATGGCAGTGAGATTAGCAGGTTCCTTAGTGGCACAACAATGACCATTCTGATTTTTTTTGTTCATGTTCTCAATATCCACGTGGGGATGTTGAAGGACATCCTCAATGTTTGAATCAAAATTGGTTTTGTTCATCGAATTGGAAATTTTGGTAAATTCAAACCACATAGGAAATTGCTCGATAGAACCTTGAATAATATTTGCATCATCTACAGGAATAGTGGCAAAGGAAATTAATTAGTAAGAAATAATTTCTATAACAATAGCAAAGAATCTCAATATCCAATGACATAGTCTATTGTTTTGTACTATTAGTATATTGAATTGCTATGTAGGAATTTGAAACCAAAACTTGGTGTTAAGGATCATACCACTGATTTGGTTCATGTAGACAAACTCAAAATTTATGTCTATCAAGTTGTCAACTTTTTTAATTGACACTTGAGATAACCAATATGAATTTTGCATGGAGAAGTAGTTGCATTAGGCATATACACAGTGTTGATATCACCTGCAACATTCTTCTACCCTTCAATAGCACTATTGTATTTTGAATTTGGAAAGCACTTACAGATTACTTCATCCAATAAATTTGTACTTGAGTAAACTGCATTTGTTGTTGCTTCAAGATTGACTTCAAATTTCTACATTATATCTGTAGAATTCCTGTACATAATCAGATGATGGATGTTGTGTTATATTGGAAGATTGAACGAAAAGCTAATTTACTTTGGTAGTGGAGTCCATATCACAAGATGACAACAAAGCATGTTTAAAGAAATTTCATAAAGCATGTTTAAAGAAATTTCATGCATTTGAACTGATATAGTTGGAATTTGTAATTGCCTTAGTTCCTTTCATGGACCTAGCAGTTGTATCATAGGCATTGACAACCTCTTCTATAATATCAAATGTCCCAAACCATTGATGTTTCTTAGATGTAGGATCTCTAATTTTTGCAGCAAAATGACCCCATGGCCACCTCCTAACACCTCTATATTTATTTTTCTTTGTACAATATTTGAATCCCTTATGAGTGAATATTACTTGTTCAGTTACTTGATTTGCCTTTGCACATTCTTTAGAACTTGTCTACCTTGGCAATGCATCCATTTCTTCTTTGCATTGTGTACTTCTATTCAAGAATTTCATCAAGACATATTAAGCTTAACTTTGTTGTGTCTCCAATTTATTGGGTTTTGAATTGGAGGTTGGCTATTTATATTTTGGACCGAAAGGATTTGACAATAATCTATGCAAAGAAGTAGAAGAACACTACTACATTGCATATTAGTAGTATAGGAAATAAAGGGGTATCTTTGACTAGGATGAGTATCAATATCAGTAGGCACATTTTGACAAATAGAACAACAAATTGAAATAGCATTTCATTGTGATAGAAAGGAGTGACCATTGCTTGCTAAGCTGGACTATTATACAATTTATAAAAGTTTTGTTATGGAAAAACCATTTGTAGATAGTTTGTGTTTGGTCCACATTGTGATTGACAATTTGTGCATCTCTTACTTTGATCTCTTGTAGAAGATGTACTGTAACATATTAAGTAGTGTAGCATTGAATAGAAAATAATCATTTTAGGATAAACAATTTTTTTAAAATATTAATATAGTTGTTCATTGTTAAGTTAATATTATCGACTATATCATTTTGTGATTTTCAGTCACTTACTATTAATATCATGCCTAGAGTGCTAATTTTGGTTTTAGGGTAAAAGTCAACATGACATTCAACTATACGATGGTTAAATCTGATAATAAAAATTCCAAAAAGGTTAGAAATTATTATTTTCTACACAAGAATTACAAAAACAAAAGGAAAATTTCATCACAAGAGTACTTTGAGGAGTAAAGAACGTAATTTCATTTTTTCTCAATGGAACAATGGTTTTCTTTGATAAATAGGATAAATAGGAGAGATAGATAGGTATTGAAAAAGAGAGAAGCCTTTTTACAAACATGCTTGAGTTGTCAACATTAGGATTGGATTTTATTTTTAAATTGAAGTGTCAAATTATGTTGCATAAATGGACATGTCAATTTGAAATGTGGATTACAACTTAACTTTACAAAGTTCCATTGGGCAACCAACTATTCCAAATGCCACTTCATCATAGTAAATTAGGTGCATTTTGGTAAAAGCTACATCCTAATTAGTTACTAACATATTAACTTAATAATACATGTATTAAGTATTATTAAATTTAAATTTAATTACCAATAATGTTTACCTATAATATTACTCTTACTAATATATGTACAACTACAACTATAACTAACAAAAATAAATTATATAATTTAATATTGTAGTTATCAAGGACAAGATTATAATGTAATTGTTAGTATTAAATATTTTTAAAATATATTATTTAAATTTGTATATTATATAATAATTTTAATGTGTTATAAATTTATATAATATAATATATATTTTAAGGTTTGTTATATATATATTGTCAATTTGAGTTGTGAACTACAACATAGCTTGACATAAAATTCCTTTCACAAATCAAGTCTTCAAAATGTTATTTCATCATAGTAGATAAGATTTTATTTTGGTAGTAAATTATATGTATTATATTTATATATTATAATATATGTTGTTAAATAAAAAGTATTATATAATATATACTTAATATATATAATATAGTTTTGTATATTATATTTTTAAAAACATTAAATTATAATTATATAGTTGATGGATGTAGTAAAATAACAATTATTGTTATCATTATATATATATATTATTCTATACTTTTGATATTAATATTTTATAGTTTTTAAAATTTAAATATATTATAAAGTTTGGTTATAAGGTAATCTGTGAAGTGAATGACCTCCTTTTTCTCATCAACAACATGCAGTGCACGAGAAGGGATGCAAGACGATCACATCCATCTCGTCCGTTCATCAGTTTTCATTTGTTAATTATCGTTTAACAGTCATAAGGATTTTGATTGACTAGAAATCAAACTGTGTTTGAATATTTTGCCCAAGATTCATGCTCACGGACTTCCATGGACATACCATCTGAAAAATGGCGTAATCATCAAACATTCAAGCTTGAGAAATCTTTTAAGTGAAGTAGTGATGATTGCTCTTCGGCTTGCACAATAGAGATCTAGTGTGGGAACTTTAATACTATTGTTAAGTGGAAATGGTGAAGATTTATGTTCGGTTTGTTTTGTAAGGATTTCTATTGTTTGCACCTGCAGAGTCAATGGCCATTCAATGACAAGATTTCCATGTCCATGTCCATCTCAAAAGCTGATCATTTTTGTGCAGCGACGTTTCATCGTCATTGAGTACCTCAAAGGCCCATCAAACTCATATCAGATGGCAAGAAAAGACAGGATGTTGACAAACCAATCACATTTGCATTTTGTGTTGTGTGCCCTCAACCTCCCAAAGCTCGGCGATGTGTAATGTGAACTTTTGGAGCAAATTTTGCACCCACGAAGGCCTCAAGTGGAAATTAGCATCCTTACTTGGATTGTGTTCAACCAAAGAATATGAGAATTAATATTTTTTCAAAATCAAAGGATGATGTTCTATGTGAGGAACACCTATCTAGTGACAATTCTAGCTTTTCATTTTAAAGAATACGAGAATTAATATTTTTTCAAAATCAAAGGATGATGTTCTATGTGAGGAACACCTATCTAGTGACAATTTTTTGTCTATAATGTGAATCTCCTCTTATTTTGGATTGGATTGTCATTAGTATAAATTAGTTTTAGGGGTTGATTTTACACTTGTTCTTCTTTTAGCTCATGAATTACCAAGTGTAGTAAAGGATTTGCTATCTAATTGTCCAAGTAACTCTTTTTTCCATTTAATTCAAATAGATGGATATAGAATACCCTTGGATCCCAATTTGAAAGTTAGTATGCATCTAGTCTCTTCTTTTTCACTCAAATTGTACCAATAGATAAATACAACAACCCAATTCATGGGCATGCAAGTGTTTATATCTTGGATAAGAAAAAAGAGCTTAAGGAGAGATTTAATGATGAATTAGATGGAAAATTGGAGATTAATTCTTTGAAGCTTTGGAGGGTATCACACAAGACCTATTTGAGAGCTCATTGAGAGTTATACTTGATATTTCAAATGATAATTTTTCAATGCAAGCCCATATAAAACAAGGGAACATATGTGCATGTACCCTCTTCCTCTCTCCTTCCATCTCCCCCTCTCTCTCTATCTCTACTTATCAATCCCTCTTTCTATATCTCTCTACTTATCTATCCTCTCTATCTTCCTCCCTCTCTCTATCTCCCCTATTTCTCCCACCCTCCATCACTCCTTTCCTATCCCCCTATCTATCTCTCTATCTTTACCTCTCTCCCTTTCTCTTCCCATATATATTTATATCTCTATTTCTCTTCTCATTTATCGCTATCTCTCTCTTTCTCTCCCCCTCTCTATTTCTCCCTCAGTCCCTCCTTGTCCCCTTATCTATCTCTCTATCTCTAACTCTCTCTCCCTTTCTCTTCCCATCTCTCTCTCTCTCTCTATCTTTCCCTCTCTTCATCTCTACCTCTATCTTCCTCTCTCCCAATCTATTTTTGGACATGTCTCTTTCTCTCTATCCATCCATCTCTATCCATCTCTCTCTTTCCCTCTCCCTCTTCCTAGACATCTATATCTATATCTCTTTGCCTATTTGTCTCTATCTCTCCATATTTCTTCTTCTATCTCTATCTCATTATTTGTCTATCTCTCTCTACCCCTATATCTCTCCCTCCCTCTATCTTTATCACCCCCTCTACCTCTATCTTTCTATCTCTCTCTACCATTATATCTCCCTCTACATCTCTATTTGTCTCCCTTTCCCTCTCTATCTTTCTATATCTCCCTCTATCTATATATATATATCTATCTATCTATCTATCTATTGAGTTATCTACCCCTTCCTCCCTCTCCCCATCTCTCTTATTCAATCCATCTCTCCTACTCTATATGTGTCTCTCCATTTCTCGCTCTATATCTCCCTCTCCCTCCTCTTTCCATCTCTTTATATCTATATCTTTCTCTACCCCTATCTCTCTATCTTTTTATCTCTATTTAGCACTCAATTATCCATTATCAAGAAGAGGAAAATGAAGGATTAGGATATAAACATGACCTTAAAAAGAAGCAAGGGGAAGGATGGATAACCAAAGAACAAAGAACAAGACTTCAAGGTGATCAATAGGTAACATATCCATCTCCATCTCCATCTCCGTCTCTATACCTATCTTCCTTTCTGTCTTTATCCCTATCTCTATCTCCTTACCTCCTCTCTCTCTCTCTCTCTCTTCCCTCCTCTATCACTCCCTCTCTATCCCTATCTCTCCGTTTCTCTCTATTATAAACATAATATGAGCTTGTTGGTAATGGAAGTTGATTATTATACCAATTTAAAGGTTTTGTTTTAATTTTTTTGTTTCTACATTAAAATGTTTGTTACACACAACATCATTTTTTTTAAATGATCTACTAATTGACTTCATGCACTACACAAATTTATAAAGAAATAAACCAATTTTTTCCCTAAATGACATTCCACACCTCTTGGGTGCACCCATTGCACAAAGGTTTGTGCAATTGCTAGTATCTAAATTTAAAAAATCTTAGTTTAGAATATCGAGAGATATTGGTGTCATCTATGTAATGTCTTATCTATATATCTGTAAGATAGTGGAATGTCATAATGTACTTTGTTACTGCAGAGGAGCCGAGCCTACAGGTGGAGGATGCAACAAAAATAAATATATGGGACCTGCATTGCACAATATTTAGCCTCCACGTTTCAGATTCGCATTTAATTTCATTGCATTTCATTGATTTCGTGTCGCATGGACGGTGAATACGCATCCTATGCTTTGATTTCACGTATTTGCTTTTATTTCGAGAATAAATGCTTCTCTGTATCAGACTATTAACATCTTTTATATGTTAGAAACTCACTTTATTTGGATTGGACATTAATTGTGTTAATTCAGAATTAGTTT